>VDFB02343045.1:0-86685 GCA_007258455.2 Sequoia sempervirens
ATCATGGAAGAGATCAAAAAATATGATGGGTGGTATTAATTATGCATGAGGTCACAGTCAAGTTGGATATATTTACAAACAACGCTTTAATGTGCATAAGAAAATAACAGAAGGGTGGTGCTCAAGTTGATAGACTTTATGTTCAAAGTTCATACAAAAGAGAAGGTGGTAGTTCAAATATCATGAACATGAAATGTTCGTTCATAAAGGTGGAATCAAATTGTGGGAAGTATTTTGTTCTACTAACTTTGTTGTCTTTTGCAGGAATGATGATATAGTAAGAGGGTAAAAGTCATGTTCATAAAAGTTCAGGGGAGGAGCCAGGACATTAGCTGCAATGATTTTAAAACAAGCTAATTGTTAAGGATATAGTTTGTGGCATGGATTGGGAAATTATTATACACAAAATACAAGAAAATTCAAAGAAAGAGGACAAGACATTGAATAAGTAATCATGAATCAGAGTGGCTTATCTGAAGGTGGCTAAAGGCGGTACTATCAAATGTTTGAACATAATAAAATGAAATGATAAAGGATCTAGATGAAAACTCGTGGGTTCTCAATAATAATTTTGAGGTGAAGCTCAAGGCAAAGAATGTGATGCATAAAGCCAACAAACATGAGCTTTTAGTTTAATGATGTCAATTTGGCTATAAAAGTAGAGCATAGTTACTAAAATGTAGTTGTCTGGAATTGTATGAGGATAAATATCTATTACTATAGTGGATGTGGCTAGAGGATCATAGCTATTTGCACCAAAGTGAATCAAGTCTCTACAGAAATAATACCTACCAAAAGCAACAAACAACAAACTAAGTGTTTGTAAGTTTCTGTATCATATTTCAAGCTCATTGTTTGGTTTGGTTTTGAGTTGCTCATTATTTTTCAAAATAGCAGTATGTTCTGGGAATAGGGCATCTATTTGAAACATTTTGAGTATAGCTTATGGTCGACGGTTCTAGGTAGAGGGTATCTCTGTGATTTTTTTTTGATTATTTATTGTTCGTTGGAGTCTATAGTTTTATATGTATGGTTGTGTTATGATGAAATATGCTTCTGGATTTAAGTTACCTAGTATCCTTCAAATTAGCAATTTTTTCGGGGCGAAGGTTTTTGTGTGTGGTGAAATTTTGTTGTTGATGGTCATTTCTGGCCGATTGTGTAAATGAACTTTTGGTCCATTTATTGATTCTAATGGTCATTTTTGGGTAGAGTCCATTTGTGAGGAAGATTTTCTGGTCAAACTTTTGATACTGATCGATGGTGATATTAGTTTTTATTTTGTTGGTAATTTTCTGATGGTTACTGGTTTTAAATATGCTTGATTGTAAATAAAGGGATTATGCTACAATTGTTAGTGATTTGAATTGCAAATGTTATGCATGAAGGATCTACTAAATTTTGATACTTATTTCAATTATATTGAAATGGTTTTGATGGGTATCATACAATGTAGCCTCCAGTTTAGTGATTAGCACTGGGAGTTAACATTATGGTGGTGTGTTTTCATTTTTCAGGGTGTGTGAAGAGTCATTGCAAATGGATAATGAATATCAGTGTCAAGAATTTGTAATGCCTTGCTAGGGAATCTAATAAAACAAAGCATAAAGTAACAAATTAACTGTTTTTTTTTTTAGAAGTCATCTGATTACACAAATGTTTTAAGGATTTCAAGACGACGTTACTTAAACATTACAATTAAGAACATCACATCATAATATTAAATTCATATAAACATAAGTACATATTATATTCATGAATGATCCAATTTTCAAAACCTTTATACAGTCAGGTTACATATACAAGGTTACATCAAGTGAGATTATAATAAATCTCATATCAACTTAATGTCATTACAAAAGTTCTCACATAGACTTCGAGAGAAAATAAAATAAAGATAAAGAATATATATCATGTTGTCAGCTTTGTTCATGAGTACACTCAACGTCCATCATCACGAACACTGTAGGATCAAGAACTTGTTCCACGAACAATGTTATCCAAGTATAGCAACATCTGTAAGAGGACCCAATGGAGGAAAAAGCATGGTTTCCTCCCAACCGCGTGGTACCCGAAGGTCCACTCCCTCTGTGCTAGGAGATAATGAAAGGTCCACAAAAAAAGAAAACAAACAACAAAGAATAGACATTACACTACATGGTTGACAAACACATAACAACATGACCACATCAAACCATAGTAATCACAACATATACTTCTAGAGACGACCACAATACAATAGTTCACTCTACACAAGAGACTACAAACATGCTTCAGGACAGAGTGTCATCACATAGTTGTTCTAGGTTACCTTGGTGAATCTTCCTAGACTATCAGCCCTCATCCAGACTTAGCCTGGAAATCTCTACTGATTCCTGACTCCTAGACAAAATCATGTGGAGTTGAATTACCTTTCAGGAAGACAAGGTAGACGACTAAGCCATTTCAGGCCTTCTCAACCTACCCTTAATCTAATCGAGCATTGAGGAACTAGGTGAGGCATACAAATTATATAAATTAATGTTAAATACTACCCAACCCCTAGTACATTAGTTAGGTTTCCACTAGATTACAAAAACCCACGCCAATATGACTCCCATATATTTTATCACATAATAATGTTCCAATTAACTTTTAAACTTCAACAAGTCAAGACCAGAAGGAGCACGTATCAAGCAAGATAGGTAGTCAATAGTTAACACAAGTTTATGAAAACCAAATAAATAAAGATACCTGATATCACTGCCATGCATAATACAATTCAGGGTTCATTTCACTACTCTTAAATTTTAGTTTAGAAATAATTTCAACTGACAGTTAAAGAAAATTGATCTACTTATACTCATCATATCTAATATAGCAAACACTTTAGATAAACCTACTAAAAGTGGCGCCATACGAAAATTTAATACAAGAAAATAGAATTAAAGGTGGACGCCTTGTATTTCTAACTTAAGTTTTAAACTTACAATTTATATGCAGAAATATTTGAACTCGAACTTACTGTATATTATTCTATCACTGAATCGACTAGTCCATGATCAGTGGCAACCAAGGAGAGTAGAATTGGCCATATTTAGATAAACCCAACTTGATTAATCGCTGATTCAAAGCTACAAAAAATTGTTTAAATATGGGTTATAGATCAAAGATAAAATAACCGATATCTATGGTAGGAAGTGTAACACCTCTCTGAACCCAGGCTGGTAAGATAGTATTTTAATTCTTGATTTGATATTTTAAATGTTAAATGTTATTATAATGAGGTTAGATATTGTTGATTTAGTGAAAGGTTATTATGATTAGTTATGATGATGCAAGTAATTGATATATATGGTAGCTAACTACAACCAAGATGTAGTATGTGCTTCGACTATGTATATATGTATATGCACAGGTACTTTGTTGTGTGTATGTTATAGGTACTAGGTACCGACTCCACCTAGCTTCACAGGTCTGAGCATACCTTCCTCGATGGTGGTTACTGGAGGTAGTCACAGGCCAAATGTCCCCTACCCTAGCCCACTATACCCTGTTAGGGCAATGTTTTCTTTATTGATATCTTACCATCTGGTTACCCAACGGTAACTTTCAAAGCACCTTTCCGCTGTATGTTCCAGCGCACCCTTCAGTTGTATGTGCTTTACCAGTATATCTTGTTGAGGTATTTTGTTATGGTTTTTGTGATTGTGTTATGAGGCCATATATTTTGGTTGTCGAAGTTATGAGGTGTTTTCATTGGCATCTTTTCGTGGTATTTCATTGTGTTTAATTGAATTGAGAGTTGGAATGGTTTCGTTTCCATGAGGTTTTAAATATGATATTTTAAATAATTTTTATTGATCATTTGAGAGAATGATATATTTTAATTGGAAAATTTTAAATGATTTTGTTAATCTTATTTGGGGAGCTTTGTATATTTGGTGATTTTAATCTATTGCCTTGGTGAGCATTAATTGTTTATCCAATTAAATGATTTATTACATTTTATTGTGTTGAGGAGTTAGTTAAAATAAAATCGGGGCAACCTTGCTTGAATATATATAAATATACTTTTATTCTTTTGTTTTGGGGGGGAGAGTTATCTTTTTGTGAAGAAAATATAAAAGGGGAAAAAGTTTTATTTTGAGGGGATTCTTGGGAGAGAAAAAAATTATGTTTGGGAAAGAAGAAGAAAACCCCACGAATTGGGCAGCTGAATGTGGAAGAATCATGGAGAATTTTTGAGAAGAAATTTGTGGGCAGTGGCTTCGAAGGTGCAGCATGGCGATGTTGTCCAGCTACTCTATTTTGGAATCTAGCCATGCCTTGCAAGCAGAGCAATTTTACATTTCAAAATTTGGGCAAAAATTGGAGGTATTCTCCTGTATATTTCATGAATTTCTGAGTAAAATATGTATGTGGGTATTTTAATTTGCTGCCTTGGGTGTTGTCGTGGCTTTTGGGTTGAGTTTTCTTTTCAACTTGGTTATTGTTTTTTTTTTTTTTGGGAAATCTGAGATTTTTATAAATCTGTTCAATCCTCCCACTTTAAACTCAAATCCAACTTTGGAATTCACTTAAAATGCCCAAAATCTCAACTCGGTTGGAGTCCAAAATGCATTTCGAACACTTTCATTTTCGGCCAAAATTTATGCCGCCTAGTAAAACATTTTTTTTATTGCTACTCTTTTACAACCTGTTAAAAACGCAAAACAAATATGGAGTCCAAGTAGAAATGCCAAGAACTCAATTGGGTCTTTGGCAGATTTTCATTCTGGACACTTTCATTTTCGGCCAAAAATTGTGCCCTCTATAAATTGACGTTTTTGTTTGCTGCTCCTTAACTATTTGAAAAAAATGTAAAATAAAATTTGATTTCGTGTAGGAACGTTGAAATATAAATTGGGTCTTCGTCCGATTTTTAATCCAGACACTTTCATTTTTTCTTGATTTTGCCCAACCATGCATTAAATGGCATTTTTCTGAACAACACCCTATTCGGGTCTTAAAATAAAATAATAAAATTGGAATTCAATTGGAAACGTGAAAATATGAACTGGGTTGTTATCCGATTTCAGATTTGGACACTTTTATCTTTTTATGTAATTTTATGCCTCTTTCTCATGTTGAAGATCAGCGGTTAAAGGTGTCCTTCACAACCATATTAGGTCGGCTATTTTAAATGGTTTCTCTGATAGAAAATTGTGGCCTTTATTTTTGTTTCATGATTTTTATGGATTCCTCATTTGGTTAAACAAGAAGGCCTATCCGTTTGTAGAGCGTTGAGTTATCCGTCTGTAGGGCATTGATACGTGCATGATTAAGTCTCCTCGTCTGTATGGGAGGTGTACCTAGTTCTGTGTGGTGCCATCCCTATGAGAACACATGATTATATTACGTCCAGTTAGTACTCTTGTACCTTATACTTGAGTAGTCATGAGTTGTACCTGTCATGTTCTTGTATGAGTATCTGCATGTTGCGAGTTTGGCTTAAGACATTATATTCCATGTTTGCTCCATGTTTGATGAGGGTGTTGGCCATTTGTTACCCCCTTCCTTGTTTGCTGCTTGGGCCTTGTGACTACCTCCGAGCACAGTGGGGTGGCCTCTTTTGAGTCCACATGGTAGGGAGGCATTACCACCACCATTGGGGACCGATGTACAGGTTTTGGAGCGTCAGTTGGAGGCCTTTTCCTTCGTACATGCTTATTCAGATGATGTTTCTTATTCATGGCTATGCCTTTATATTCATGTACATTCATTTATGTATACCGTACTCTCTTGAAAGAGAAGATAAAATCATATAGATTAATGAGAAGAAATGAGATGTTTTATATTTGATTTACGAGTTTTGGTGTTGGTATCGGACTTTCTTGTATTTTGATGATCATAATGGCCTTTCTTCAATGTTTTTCCATGCAAAAAATAGGGTTTTGGTTGTATTTTACCTTCATGTTATAGGTTGCAAAGGTTCCAGAATAGCGCCGCCCTTTGTTAATGTCTTGTGTTGCGGCTGCAAAAGTTCCAGAGCATCGCCGCTTTTAATTTTTGGTCTATGTTGTTGCTGCCCAAGTTCCGGAGCAGCGCTGTTAAAGTTCCAGAGCTGCGTTGTAAGTTCCGGAGCAGCGCTGTAGGTTCCAGAGCAACACTACAAGTTCCAGAGCAGTGCTGCTAGAGTTCCAGAGCAGAAGTCCCAGAGCCGAGCTGGAGGTTCCGAAACCGAGTTGAAAGTTTTAGAGCTGGAAGTTCCGGAGCCGAGTTGGAGGTTTTAGAGCCGAGTTGAAAGTTCCGGAGCCGAGCTGGAAGTTCTAGAGCTGAGTTGAAAGTTCCGGAGCTGGAAGTTCCGGAGCAGAAGTTTCGAAGCAGAGCTGGAAGTTTCGGGGCCGAGTTGTAAGTTCCGGAGCAACTCTGCAAGTTCCAGAGCAGCGTTGTTAAGGTTTCAGAGTAGCGTTGCTAAGGTTTCAGAGCATCTTCCCTGGAGCTATCTTGTTTGTTCGGTCTGGTTTTCCTCTGGAGGGTGGATTAGTCCTCTCCTTTGGGTTCTGTTTGGCCATGCTTGGCCATGTTTGTGGTTGTTATATCGTATTGTAATCTACTTTTTGTGTAAGTTATTCTTTATGTTATCAAAAAAAATTTATCTTGTCTTCTTTTGGCTCTTACCCTTCGGGGTTGCGTAGCGGGATGTTACAGGAAGGCTGCGCGCAAATTTGCTTGACAAAACACAATAAACTTGAAAGACAATAACCTACAGGTAATAGGCGATGGGGATGGTTGAATGCATGATTCATATAAAATTAATTTTAATGGCATAGGCATCAATCTATGAAATTTACAAGTACGACAAGGTGAACATTATAAGAAATAATCTATAACAAATGGTAATGAGTTGAAAAAAATAAGCGACGCAACCTAACAGGTTGTACACTATTAATTTTAATTCGAAAGTCACCAAGAATGGAAACTTACTGATAAAATAAGGCCATAATCTTCTTATCTTCCTAAGTGTGCCTCTATTGGTACTAAGTTTTGAGATTGGTGGATTATAGATTAATTAAGGGAATGGCTATAGGGTAGGGTCTTTGGCAAATAAAATCCCTCCATAAATCATAAAGTTTGTAATACTTAAAGACAATAAATCACGAATGTTATGAATCTAACCTACAACCATCAAACTCTAAACCGTTTCCATTAGAAACAAAGCTACGCTGATAGGTGGGGAACATCATAACTACAAAAGTCAATGGTATGCCCACCCCAATTTAACAAGCAGTGAGCATACCCAATTATTATTTTACATATATTCTTCAGTCATTGCTAAGAAAATAATCAATTTCACTAAACAATTGCAAAATGTAACCAAATTTTCTCTAAACTCATTTTATCATTATTTAGTTTTACTTTTCCTTTAAATCTAAAAACATTTCCTAATTTGTTTCTCTGTTGCCTATGCAGGTTTAGCAAATAATTCTTTTCCCTCAACAAAATAAATATTTTTGATGGATATATTTCAAGTAATCTTTTCAGAAAATACAGACAAAATATTGCAAAAACAAGAAGGGAACCTGTTTTAAAGGCTCAAAAACCGAGTTGAAAACAAAATCTAAAACTTCTGTCAATCCTGATTTAAACGCTAGTTGTTAGATGAAGAAATCCAAGACAATCCAACCCAATAATACGCTTGCAATCAAATTATGAGATGAAAGCTTTTCCAGAGCAACTGTTGTGCAAAAATTTCCTAAAAGCTACTGCTGTGAAAATTCTCCTAGAAAATTGCCATGAATGAAATTGCACCCCCAAAAAGCTTTTCATGCATTTTAAACTAACTCTAATTCATAAAACTTAACTGATTGTCAATCATGCATTCAAAATTGATCAATCAGTTCTAACTTAACCATTTAACTCCAAATCACATTTTCAACTCCAAATCCAGATTCTATAACATGTTGAAAACTATCTCTTTTAAAATATCTATCTTTCATATAAATCCTATTTGCACAATTAATTCAACAATTGTATTTAATTAAATACATTTTACAAAATTAACTTTCACTTTTAAAGTAAATAACTTGTTAATTTAATTTAATAGATTAAACCATAACATAAACATTTAACCTAATATTTAAACAAATATATTAACAAATAAGCCATTTAACTAAATTAATAAATAATTAATTTCTAAACAAAATAGCACAAATGAGATCGACACGACAAGACCAAACAACAACAACAATGGGTGACAAACGGATACTCGTTCAATGAAGAACGATGGCTAAATGAGGACCTGACACTATCTCCGAGTCAACATAATTACATTGGGTTAGGGCACGCTCAGACCCGATAAGCAGGTGGATCTGATACCCTGTACCTGTAACTGCATAAAACATCACTTGTTAAACATATAATCATATATCAACAAACACACTGTGAAGAAGAGTCACAACGTAGCAGGGTACTCACGAGTGAGTAGTGTTACACTGTCTCCTTCACTAAAACTGACGAGCGTCATTATATCATAAGCTTCAAATACATCATGATAACCTCATAAAAACTCATAAACAACATAAACCATATCATACAAACATAACCATATGATCTCATTGTCCAATGTATCATCCAAAGTAGTATAAAAACAACATAATGTCAGAGTCATAACTGAAAATAAACAACATAGTATCATAAGCAACTAAATCAACTATCCACCAAACTAAAACAAACTAAGATAGAGTGTCAAAACTGGAGGGACATTACAAAATTTTAGAGTTCCTGTGAGAGTTAATGGATATGAGATTCCACTCTCAAAGGAAGTGTCCGAGGAAGACATGGCACAAGTCTTCCAAACATCAAGCCCCAACGTAGTAGATTGCATAAAAGCGGTAATTGGGGAAGAATTCATCTGCCCAAAATCGCCAAGGCTCATGTTTCCATCGAATCTGTTATCTATTTTTCTGTCAAACACAATGGATATGCTGCAATCTTTTGTGGCTTTAAGGGTTGTGGTTTTAGTAGTAATATTGCCTGAAGTAATGGGTGATGATGAGTTGTTAAAGGTAGTACAAAAATATAATTTTGACTTGGGTGAAGCTGATGTAGCAAGTATTTTTCCAAGACAATACCTTAAAGAGAAAAGAGGCTTTGCAGTAGTGTACTCAACAATGAAAAGGGGATTAAGAGATGATGATCCTAGAATGCTCTATCGCGTGTTTCCAGTGTATGCTAAGGAATTGGGAGAACACATGATTGAAAGGTTCAAAGAAAATTATTTTGCTATGTCATACATGTTGCACAGGAGGAGTTAGATTCATATGCCAAACATTGTTCATCATTTTGAAAGTCATGTTCAAGATTTTGTAGAGGGACAAGGTGACAATATGTTTGATATAAATGAAGTACCAAGAAATGATAATGAAGGGGCCGATGTGATGGAGTGATAAAAGTTTACAAATGGGGGAAATTTTGTAATTTGTAATTACTCATATATGGTTTCATGATCAAGTTTATATTATAGTTGGTAATTTTCAGGTTATTATAGAGCTGAAAATATAGATAGTAACAAGCTGATATGGGACTGCCAGTAGTATAAATCTAGCTTTTTGTAATTTTGTTTCAAAAATTAATGCAAAATACTTAGGCTCAGGCCTTTTAACGATAAAAAAAAAGGTTATATATATAAATTAATATTATCTATATTAAAATAGGTTGTATATTATATATAATAAAGACCTAAATTAATATAGATTATCTTATATACCTATATATTATAGGTTATATTTTTTTTAGAGAACCTATATATAAATTAATGTAAAAATGCACATGATGAAAAAAAAATATTAATGAAAAGAAGGAGAACAAATAATAATTATATTATATTATAAAATACTAAAAACATAGAAAAGATATTAGTCTAATGGAAAGAATACAAAGAATTTAAAATGTTGAATATGTAGAGATTTTTCATATTATTTCTTCTACTATGCATGTTCATGTTGTTCCATGTATTTTCTTTTTACTAAATTTATACATTAGCAATAATTTCAAGTTGAACAATTTGTAATCAATCTAAGTAGAAAATAGATATAATAACCATAAACTACAGTGTTGCCTGATAAACTTTTTTCATGTGACCGACATGCTCTCTAGTACCACGGGTTTAGGGGGAGACTAGACCTCATGACCCTTGCGATCAAGCTAGGCCACCCGCCCCAAAATATATGATTACATTAATTTTAGAGAGAAAATTCTTAAAAATTGAAAGATTAAAACAATACTAAAAATTTATAATGAAAGTAAGCTACTATTTATACAATAAGCTATATGTTTATCTTTTATTCATTTTATTAGGAAAAATATAAATTAAAAATAGAAATAGGAGAATATGTAGAGATTTGATTTCTAAAAAATACAGCTTTTTAAAGTAATGATATTATCTATAGAATATAATTTAGATATGATTTTGAATTTATTTATTTATTTATTGATATTAGTTATTATTTTTATGGCCAGATCTTTCTCAATGGTCTTGCATCATTTTAACACATTCTGAACCATTGATAAAAAAAGTCAGCCAATTAGATTCATATAAAAATCTTAGAGGTTAATCCATTAAGATTCTAAAACTTTATTTATTTGTTTTTATTTTACTTTTTTAATGCTATCTTTAATTTTTTTTAAACATGGATATATCTTCATTAAAATACTAAAAAATAATCTTAATATTACATTTGAAATCTTAATGCTTAAGTAATAATAAAATATTTATTTTTTTAAATAGTTAAATGATTTAATTAATTTTATTTTATTTATGTAAAGTGTTTTAATTATTAAAGAAAAATTAGGAGATTTTATTTTTCTATTGGATGAAATAATTTTTAAGTTCTTTTTGAATCTTAAATTATAAATGAAAAAGAAGCATTAAAATTTGTAATCTTTAGATAGAAAGAAGACATGACTATTGGCTTATCCATTATGCTATCTTTTAATTATTTATGGTGAAGACAAAAGAATCATTTTTTACAAAAATAACTATCTTAAGTGGATAGAAACAATAGACATTACATAAGAAATATTTTATATTTTATAAGATTGCCTTCAAAAGTAAGAATATTTTTATGTTAGATGTTCAGATATTTATATAATTTATATTTATGTAAATATGTTATAGTTGTAAATTTAGTTAGGTGTTCATATATCTTTTTTTATATTATATTATAATTTTTTTATTTAATTTCAACTTAAAAAATGAATATGAAAAGTTTTTTTTTTAGATATAATATTAAAATATATATTTTATAAAAGTTTTTTCCATCCAAAAGTTTAGGTGAAATGGTTTTTATCCTCTTTTAAAAAGACATCAAATTATAAATGAAAAAGAATAATTAAATTGTATTGTTATCTTTATTTAAATTAGATAGAAACATGACATGACTATTGTCTCATCCATTATGTCACCTTTTAATTATTTACGGTTAAGACAAAAGAGTCACTTTTATAGAAATATAACTATCTTGTATTTAAGTGGATAGAAACCATGAACATCACATCATATTTTTTAATTAGATGACTGAATATTTAAAGTTGCAAGGAACTACTGGATGGACATCATATAAGAAAGATTTTAGGTATATTAGAAATTGTCCTTAAAAGTAAAATTATTTTTTTGGTTAGATGTTCATATGTTTTAATTTTATTTATTTATATTTATGTAAACATAATTTAAATTGTAAACTATGTGATCCGAGTAGTACGTGATCGGTGATGCTAGAGTGACACACCCTCCGATACCATCGAGATGATGTACGGTCAGGGACAGTGGACGATGGGGAGACTAGACCTTGTGATCGGTGACGCTAGAGCGACACACCCTCCGATACCATCGGGATGGTGGACGGTCGGGGATGGTGGACGGTGGGGAGACTAGACATTGTGACCTCTTACCCGCAACAAAATATTTTAGCCAATCGAACTAGATCCATCACCCAAAAGTTATAAATTTTAGATATAATATTAAAATATATTATTTTTAATAAAAATAAGATATTTTTTAATCAATATTTTTTTATTTGTTTTTATAATTAAAAGAATTGATAGACTGATGTAACACAATACTTTAATATGAGATATCTTGAAATCGTTCAAAGTATAAAAAAAAAATGAACTTGAATACATACCACAACTAACAAACCTCAAAAATATCCACACATTAAAAAACAATTTTAATAACCACCTTAAAAATTATTGTACTTTATTTACTTATATAATATGTACTTTCACATGTTGTGGAAAATAAAGTCAAAAATCACTCATAACACTCATTGAATTATGAAAGAAATGCTCTTTCTTTATACACATGTTGACTAGGCAAACATGAATTGTGGAAGGATACGCTTTTCTTTTCATCACAAATTGACTTTTGTAAAGGCAACACTGTACTCTTTTGGGATAATTTCAACAACCTTTTCATTGATTTTTGGGTTCCTTCACACTTAAGCACCTTTTTCTTGGACTTTATAATGATGAATTATACTAAAATAAATATTTATAAAAGTTGTGAGGAATTAAAGTAAAGTTAAAAATTAAAAGTATTAATATAAATTAAAAGGTTTTATTTTAATTAGTTGAATATAATTGATGAGTCTGTGGTGTTATCCTCTTTGTTTGGGTTATCTATAAGATTCAAATTTCTTAGAGGTGAAATAAAAATAGATGAATTAAGATCATGTCACATTCGATTTTAGTAGAATGGATATCTCTCAATCATTGACTCTCAACTCAATAGATATTATCTTAGACTTGTACTTCCACAACAAATACAAAAATGATATAGGTTAACTCTCCGACAACAAAAAATTAATATACAAAATAAATATTTTATGTTAATAAATTTTCATATATATTCAGATTAAAATTACTATTTTTAATTTTAGATATTAAAAACCAACTCACATTATATCAAAAAATATTCCCAACTCAAATTTTTAAACATTTATAGAAGGATATATTATTATAAAAGAATAAATTAGATCTACATAAATAATATAAGTGAACTAACCAATCTATAATTATAAATAATTATTTTAGAATAAATAATTAAAATTGGTAATATTGTAGAAATGTATTCATAAGTATACACTAAAATTAATAAAGGAGATAAATGTATCTAGTTATAGGAGTTGATATTGAATATTATGTAATATAGATGAAATTTTTTAATATGTCATGGTATTTAACATTTATTACTTGGTTAGGCAATAATATCAAACTAATTTTTTTTTTCTTTATTTATATGTAAATTTATGCTTGTGAAAATGACCTTTGAGCATAGAGAAACCAATCTTATTTGTGCATCTAAACCTTGTCTACAAAAATATTCTATGCAATTTCTCTTGCCTAAGACCTACTCACTTTCTTGTCTAGAATGTGTTTGAAAATAAGTGGTGTTGATAATACCTTTAGAAGCTTACCAACCAAGGACCTTCTCCTTATATCAAATCTTTGGATTTGATTTTTAGGATTTGAAATAAAGAAAATGACATGTCAAAAAATCATGCAAAATGCATATGTCTATGTTGTCATGTCAATGCTATGCTATTTTAATGATGATATAATGTGTAGTGGAGCTCTCTCTTGATTCTTAGATGATCCTCTACTGAATTATGGTTTACCTTTTATACAAAACTCTAGCACACAAGTTAGAGATTTTTTTTATCTCGAATCTTAGCTATTGTGGGATTCAAACAAATATTTATTCTCAAAAAGAATTTGGGATGATAATAAACCTTTGACACAGACTAAACAAAAATCCTACAAGAAAAAAAAGTATGAGATAAGAGTATACCTAGTATAAAAATCAAATAACCTAAAAATGATCAAGTTTGGATAATAAAATTAGAAAATATAAATAAACTCTAAAGGCCAAGACCTAGGGGAATAACATACTACCTCTAAAGTTGACACAAGTAAGAAATCAAATCTAAATTAAATAGTTGGTAATTGATATGCAAGCATAATTTTAAGTGTGTATTAAGAATTAGTTTCTTATGTGGCTCACAAAATTTTAGATAAGGGCTCTCATTTTGTGATCCAAATTGTGCTAAGTGGTCATATTTGTGTCAAATAATCTTTGATAGATGACTAATTATATTATTTTCTATTTTGGATCAAATTTAAAATTCCAAAATTCATATTCATGCTAGAGACAACATAGATTTTTTTTGCAAATTTGATTAATTTGTATAAGCTGTAGATTTCGAGGTGTTAAGAAATTTCTCACCTTTCTAGAAATTTTGTTTACATAATACATAGTGTTGACGAATAATTTGGAGAGTTTTCTAAGAATCTCCTTTTGTCAAACCCCTAGGATCATATTTTGATGTAGGAGCATTCAGTGGTGTAAGGGAAATCTTGCATCACCCAAAAAATATGTTTTCCTTTATGTTTCCTTTTGTTAGCTTTTTGTAGATGTTTTTGCATTGCTGGATACCCTTTTTGTTGAATAAGAGTTCCCAACTTTTAGAATTGCATTTATGCTTTTTCTGCTCAATTTCTATTTTTAGCAGTTTTGAATTTGAAGGCATGATGAGGCAAAAATTTATGGGAAGCTTTAGGACAGAAAAATAAGCACTATGGCGAAAGAATCAGATCAAGATCATTCTCGGTTTGAAAGTTATTCAAGTTTTAGTTTCTACTTTTTGCCTTGAAAAATCTTCTGAGTCTAGTTTAAGGTACTAAATGGTCCCGTAAGGGCCCAAAAATGCCAGAACTGACAGAGTGGGTTCTTAGTTCATTCTTCACTCTGAGACCTTTCTAATGGTTCAAACGGTTCGTCAAATGAAGTCCTGGATCAAAAGTTATAGCTCCTGAAAGTTGGTGCATTTTAAAAAATGTGCTAATTTTCAAATGTAGTTTTAAAATTTAAATTTCAAATTGTAATTTATGGGTGGGGTTTTTTGATTTTTGGTAGCTTTTTGAGGAAAACATCGCATACTGTGAAAAGGGGAATTTCTGTAGTTCTGTAACTGGATGTATTGCAGATCTCGAGGATTTGAGATCCTCTGCATGTAAGATTTTCATAATTAGAATAATAATAATATTCTCTAGTTGTGTGTGTGATTTTTTGTGTCTTAGGTTAGCACCTTCGTCATATTTAATAGTTTTGGAATAGGAATTTAAAAAAACAAACAACCATGAAATATGTTCTAATTTGTCACTAAATGTAGATACTAATGTAAGTTGATGATATAATGAATGTTTTGATGCTTGAATGATAATAATATATGGATCTTAGATTAATTTTAGATATCTAAAAGTGATTATGGTACGTCTTTTTATACAACACCCTACCATACAAATTTACTCATTTCATAATCAAATCTACAAATAATGACTATTAAGAAGAGAGTTGACTTGAATCTATATTTAAAATTGTATTTGATAGTTCTAAGATCATTTCTACTTGTACAAATTTCACTGAAATTTAAAAATATAAAATAAAAATAAATTTGACTTCTAAAACTTTGAAAATATAACCATATTAAATTCAATTATTTTCCCACTTCAATAGAAATGCACAACTTTTTTTTTGTATTGGATTAAGAAAATCAGAATTACAACAAAGCAACAATAATGCTGTTAATGTACAACAACAATGTTGTTAAGGAACAACAATAGAGAATCCAACAACAATGCTGTTAAAGAACAACAACAGAGAAGTCCAGAGAAAATTAGCTATAGGTTGTTACAAAACAACATAAAAAAAAGAAGCAAAATGGTGCTAGAAACAACTGAAAGTTGCATAGATACAATCAGAAACATCATGTGTTATTGTTGCTTTCATAAACCTTGCATACATATTTGCACAAGAACAACTTCCAATCACACATAAGCACTCTCCTCCAATAATGTTAGGTAGAGTCACTCCAAAGTGCAACGATCATTGTTGATGAACTCCATAGCAGGGAAGATGCTCTGAGAAGATTCAATGCCAACAAGTTGCAGCTGAAAATGTCACATCTCTATCATCAACAAGGCTGCCAATCACATAGTATAATTTGGAACCCCTAATTGAAGAATTTTCTTGCCAACTTGAGTGCCTTGTATTTTAAATTTTTCCTCAAAGGTGCTGAGTTGTGTTTGAAAATCATCCAATATGTTTTTGAGCTTAGCCTTAGTCTAGATGGCAGATTGAAGAATGGGGATCTGCAAAGAAAGGCTAGCATAGATAGTCATCAATTCGGCTTGCATGGGTTGAAAGGTGTGAGAGAGAGCTGCCAAACATCAAAATCTCTAGATGTGTTTAAGAGTGATGTGTCTAAGGGTCTGAGTAATAAAATTGTGAGATGAGGAGAGACCAAGAAGAGCAATTCTCCAAGACCACGACTGAGGAAAGAGCACAAAGAAGTTAGAGAAGAGAGAGTTCCAGATATTTCGTGCATGAGGACAAAACCAAAAGGCATGTTTGATAGTTTCTTTTTTGGATTATCTGTGGGAAAACTTGTTATGTGCAAGCCTGGGATCTCTATTTTCACCTGGAAGGCATTACTAAGTCCAAATATCCCATGTGGGTTGAGTTTCCCTTCCTCAACCTTGCATTTCTCCCTTTTTTGCCAGATATCGCAGCCAAACTGGGTAAAGTGTTATGGTGCAAGCAACACTCAGATAAATGGGCAAGCTTACGCACTCATCCTAGGGCTTGCATTGAAATGGATCTTAATCAACCGCTCCTCGATTCTATCAAGCTTGTGGGACTAGGCTTTGAATTTTCTTAGCGCATTAATTATCTAAAAAATGCACACCTTTTAATTATTACTTTAAAAACAATCTAATGAGTAAAGTGCAAAATATGCAAACACTATTTTTTTCTATTTAAAAAAGCAATTGAGAAAAAAACATAAATTATACATTTTTAGCCATACTAAACCCTAAGTACCTTAAGAAAGGTAAGTGGAAAGATGTCTATTAAAATTATACATCGTATGTTTGGTACAATACAATGGACTTTTTTGCAATAATAATGCATAGATAGAAACCCCGCATATCAATAATTAAAGGGAGATTCATCGCCCTTTATTGTACATAGATACCTAGTCGTTGGAAAGTAATCTTAAGGCCTAAGGAACACCTTGGACAATAATTTCTTCTTCAATCATGAATTTTTTTTCGCTTTTAAGGTGTTGGCATTTGTCCTTTAAAGGGAGCCATGCAAAACTTGTAAATGTCTCATATGAGGGGACCTAATTATAAGAGAAAAAGCTCAAAATGTTTCTAGAATAAATTTTAAGATTCATGAGGTAAGGCTATAGTCAATATGAGACTTAAAATTGGTATTCTATTTTATTAATTTTTTAATTAAAGAATTGATTGATTACAATTAAAATTAGTTAAAGTTAGCACAACAAACAAATATGTAGATTACATAGGAAAGGACAACTGTTTTGTAGTTACAGTTCTAAAGAATTAAGTATAAACTTCAATATATAGATAGAGAAAATATCAATTGTCAATGCTTGATATAAAGATTTGAATGGAATAAATTACTACACCAACACCATTCTTTAGGATTATTGCTCACAAATGTGTGTTTATTTAATTTTGTCACTTGTAAAAATAAGCTTTTAGATTTTTTATAGAATATATATTTTTTGAAATGACAAACTACCCCTTCCCAAATCATTAATTCATCTAAGTGTAACATTGTTTATTTGAAACCACTTAAATAATATTTTTATAAATTAAACTTTTAATGAGTACTCAGATAATCTTGAATATGTGATTGTTGGTGTAGTAACTTAATCTCCCTCAAATCTTATATTATAGGCGACTCTTTTATTTGAACACTAAATCAAATAGTAAATTGGAAGATTTGGTGATTTTAAAAGGTATTCACTTGGTTGTGGCCTTGAGATGTAAAAAGATGGAAGGAGATTCATAATAGTTATGAGGATCATTAAAATATTCAATGAAAGAATCAAGATTGGGGAATAACATTAAAGAATCATGTCTAATGACTCAGAGATTTAAGATTATTTCTTTTGAGATTTTTCAGGAAATGTAATTGGGTAGTGATTATCTAGCCAATTTATGCACCGACCAATATTTGTTTTCAATGAGTTTGAAGCAATGGTACCTGTGATGAGAAGAGCGATAATGGGTTCTGATGTTGACTTTCTTCCATTTATTTGTAACCACAAAACAAGTGATCCTGATTTTGGTGATATGCTTTTGATATTTTTCAGGAAATATAATTAGGTTTTGATTATCTAACCAATTTTAATATTTATTTTCAACCAAAAATAGTGAGTTTCCTCAAGAATTGGAAATTATTTCTCTACTTAAGATGGATTCCCCTTTTGAAAAATCAATAGAACCTTCTTTTAGATTGCTTCCCACCATTTGAATGATGGAAGGACTTAGTTTTTAGGGTTACACTTTGTACTTGTGTACTTTTGTCATTTTTGTTGTTGATGGGTGTCTTTTGTTAGTGTTGTTTTAGCCATTTTAGTATTTAAGGCATATAGTTGCATTTATAGCCTTTCCAATTTATATAGTTTTAATTATATTTGTGCATATTTCTTTTGGTCAAGGGCCCTCACAAATTCCTCAATTAACCTATCAAAATATATTATAACTCGTGAGATTGTATGTGTCTATTATTAACATAAAATATTAAGAATTTTTACTTAATTAAAAAAACACATAAAGGCTACAAGAATTAACCAAAATTATTATAAATTATTGTCATTCTTCAAACATAAGTGGGATAAGATGTTAAATTTGAACTATTAAATTAATATTAGATATTAACAAAATCTCAACTCCCAATAATATTAAATATTAACAAAATAGTTTTTATATATAATTTTCATTCTATTACCTATATTTTGTAATGTGGATTTTGTATACTTTTGACTTGCTAATTTATACAATATTTTATGATTGTCTTCTACATTATAATTATCAAGTTTGTTCAATACAAAAAAAATATTAACAAAATATTGATCTTCAATAATAATAGATATTAACATTTTTATTTTCTCTTATAAATTAAAAATAAATAAATAAAAGAAAAATACATCAATAATTATTTATAAATGATCAATAATATTTTTAAAATTAATACATATTCATAAAAAATATAAATTTTCCCTTGTGGGTTAGTGGAATTGTCTAAGTCTTGGGTTTGCTCCCCAAGGTCTTGGGTTCGACTCCCTGGCCTGTGACTTACCCCACCATGCACACTTGGGGCATGTTCTGGTTACCACGTGGCCCCAGGGACTAGTCTCGCCTCAAGCTCACCCCGTAAAGCGAACCCGTGGGGCTTGAGTCGTTGAGGATACCCTATATATATATAAACTTAATAAAAAAAGAAAATAAAAACTAATAAAGAAACTCTAATGAAACAATGATGACAATGATGCTACAAAGATGAAAAAGAAACTCTAATGAAAGCATAATGACAATAAAATCAACACAACTAGAAGAAGCAAAGTCATATGCTATAGATGCAATAAGTTTGGACATAAAGCACAATATTGTAGAAGTAATTTAATGGAACCTTTCAATCATCACAAGACAAGCACTATGAAGGTTTGGAGAAGAAAACAAGAGAAAGAGAAGGATGAACCTAAGCTTGTGCATACTGCACAAGAGACATCTATGATTGCTTAAAGAACAACATAAGGTTACGGGAGATAATTATTGTTATATCATTTAGCCCCATAGACAACAACAAAGAGGTTGTATATTGTTCATA
Organism: Sequoia sempervirens; assembly: GCA_007258455.2. NCBI lineage: Eukaryota > Viridiplantae > Streptophyta > Pinopsida > Cupressales > Cupressaceae > Sequoia > Sequoia sempervirens. The sequence goes on from VDFB02343045.1 coordinate 19,727, forward strand.
GTCTGTTTATGATATGTGATAGTGTAGAGACAGTGCATTTGCATGTGTTCAATAGTTTGTTGGCATTAGGTTTTATCATTAATATCAAAAGCATTGGTAGTCAATGATATCCTTCACTTGCTTCATTCACAAGATAGTGGAAGTTTATAGTGTAACAGTGACTTGATGATCAGTGTTAGTTGCAGGTCAATGAATTGAAATATAACAATACATCCATCTTGTTCATGTTGACAGTTTACTTTGTTGGCAGACTATAGTGATCATTGATAATTCATGTTTTTGTTTCTATCTCTTCTACTTAGGATAAGTTAGTTGAACAGTCCTTGTTGAGATGACAAGTACATAATATAGTTTGATGATAGCAGTGCTTTAAGTGATCTTGAGGAAACATGGTAATCTCTGCTTAACATCAAGTCCAAACAATTCTCATCACTGTTTGCCAGTGGTTCTCATTCTATTGGTTCTTTGACATTGATTTTAATATTTGATAGTGCTTATTGGATAATGTTTTGTGCTTGACCCTTTGATAGTAGTCCTTTTTTTGGGTGACAGTGATGCTTGCCTTGCATGATGCTCAGTCCTGTGAGTAGTACTCTTAGACAATGCGGGAAAATGGTTACTTAGTTGCAAATGGAACAGTGGTTCCTTCATTCTAATAGTTGCTTGGACAGTGGCAGGGGACAATATTTTTGAAACTCTTGCATGTCATAGTGGACAGTAGTTGCTCTTTCTTGACATATGATAGTGGTTTTGAAATGCTCTTCCTTTTTACGTTTACAGTCTTTAATACACAGTGAAGTGGAATATTGACTGTACAATCATCTTACATAATGAATACACAATGGAGTATGATCTTGCAAAGCACATTGAAGTAGTGGGTGTTGATGTTAGGAATAGTGTTTTTGCATGTGATGATGGTCACTTATCTCAGTGGTGTGAAGCTTCGACATCACAGATTTCCAATGGTTTTATGTCTTATATGGAGTTCTTGAATGGTTTCTCTTGCTTCATCCCTAGTGGTGACAATGTGATAGTTGTCTTTGTTAGCTAACTTGACAGTGATTTTCATTGTTTGGAACCTGATAGTAGCTCATGATACTTGATAGTGGCTTCTAAATCTTGTCAGTGGATTATTGTTACAATAGCTTATTATGACAATGATTTCAAGGACAATACACACATTTTAGTTTTCTTGTGACAATATGTATCTTACTCATGACAATGTTTACTTGAGTTCTTGCTTGTGGAAAGTAGTATAATTAATGTACAATCTTGCAGAGTATTTCTCTCATCTCTGATATGACATTGATGATATTGCTTTCTCTTTTATGAGTCCCTATGTCAATGTTGTTGCAACATCTTCCCTTGATTCCCATGATAGCTTTCAAATAAAGACAATGAGCATTTTCTATTTCCTAATGATCAGTGGATACTATGATTTGACTATGGTATATTTCTCACAGTATGATATGGATCTTGGACAATGGACTTTAGACAATAATTTGATATTCCACTGGGTGGTCTGTGTGTTATAGTGCTTAGTTAATGCATTTTTTGAGATTACCTAACAGTAAAGGTTTCTTTGCCACTCAAGAGAAAAAAATTGATAAACAAGGGCAAGTGATAAGTTTAGGAAGAGCTTAAATCCAAGTACCTTGACAATAAAGTGTTTTGATGATAGTACCTTGATGGCAGAGGAAGCAGGGTGATAAGTGAACAACAATTCCTATAACATACAACAGTCATCTAACTTTGAACTTAGATAGTGACCTTCTAGTTCAAGTGCCATGTTTACAATGCTTTTTATTGACTGTGATATTCTACTTAGATGAGGATAGATCTTAGTCAATGGTATGACGGTGGATATGGTGACAATGAAAGCTATGATGTTCTGATAGTGGGTGTGTAGATGATCAAGTGTTTGTCTTACTCATATTGAGACATGCTGACAAGGGTCTCTTGACACATTGATAGTAATATTATTGCAAGAATATAGTGATAATGCTTTGATGCTTCATTTCTTGACGTCAAAGGTCATTGGTGCAATAAAGATATTTTATGGTTTTAATCTATAGTCCTCTGTGTTACAATGGCAGTATTGCTATGTCATTAACAATGTGTAGAAAAGGTGATGTTGTTGTTTTTCCATGGAGCCCATTTGCAAGGGGAGTAAATTGTTAGTGTAATTATTACACTAGCATAAGTTAACTTAGGTCATATATTATTTAGTCCTAGGTTGCATTTTTAATAAATCATTTAATAATGGGGTAATGTCCCCTTCCTTGTTTGTAGGGATAAGATTCCTTCTAGAAGATGAGTTGTCCTTCTAGAACTTATCTCAACATTTAATAATTTCCTAGATAGGGTTCACATGTTGTTAGATCAAGACACATGGCAACATCTCATGCATCTTAGGTTTTCTCTCATGCCTATATATTCAGGGCATTTTGTACATTTGTAATAATCCAATCTCATAATGTAGATTAATATAGAATCTCCATTGTGCATGCCTAGTTGCAACACTTTTTGGGTGGTTGATTATCTTTCTTGGAAAAGGTCCTCCATTGAAGACTGTAGCTTCAGGGACCTTGTGCATCCATAATCTCAACATGGTATCAGAGCTTGTCCAGTGAAACGTCAACACTCGATCAAGAAAGTTGGTGTGCGAGATTCTTTGCAGGCTGAAGGTTTCCATTGAAGGCTACTTGATTCCACCCGGGGACCAAGCTGATTTGTGAAGCAGATAGAGTTAGATATGAGCTTTCCATTGTCTTCAAAAGGCCTCGAAACCCTAGGATCGCTTGCCCAATCATCAAAATCAAATTCATCAACCCGGGAGCGTCAGAGGCATTTGGGTTTGCAAAATCAACTGGTACGATCCATACAAATTTGCAGTAAAAAAATCCATCCCGTGAGTTGTCCTTTGAGGCAAAAAATTTTTAGTCGTAGGAAACTTTTTTTTTAAGAAAAAAAATCAGGCATTTTATCTATATTTTTGGCAAAAAAATATTTCATTGATTGCAATTATTAATATATGGCCGGCATACAAATTTTCCTTCATTGGAATCTATCGGCATTCAAAGGGGTTTGCTTTTTTAATATCAAGGGATGTATTTTTTTATAAGTCGGAATGTCCTTTTTGATTTTTAATTGCAATAAGCAACATTAAAAATCAAATAAAATTCTATGTTGTTGGCCTATTAATTCTTGTCTGCAGAGTTTGTTTTGTGTGTTGGTTGTATTTATGAAGTTGTAGGAGGAAGTTTTTTTGGTCGGCCTGTCACATCTCTGACTTATTGTCCCTTTTGTTTGTGATTTGACCGAACGGTTCCTTCGTCCCAACTTCGTACGCCAACATCCGTTGTCGTCAGCTCCTGCAGTTTTTGTTCATCCCACTGGTGCCCATACTCTGCGACAACCCACCCATCCTGTTCATCAGTCATCCATCCTAGCATAAGTTAACTTAGGTCATATATCATTTAGTCCTAGGTTGCATTTTTAATAAATCATTTAATAATGGGGTAATGTCCCCTTCCTTGTTTGTAGGGATAAGATTCCTTCTAGAACTTATCTCAACATTTAATAATTTCCTAGATAGGGTTCACATGTTATTAGATCAAGACACATGGCAACATCTCATGCATCTTAGGTTTTTTCTCATGCCTATGTATTCAGGGCATTTTGTACATTTGTAATAATCCAGTCGCATAATGTAGATCAATATAGAATCTCAATTGTGCATGCCTAGTTGCAACACTTTCTGGGTTTTTGATTATCTTTCCTAGCAAAGGTCCTCGATTGAAGACTGCAGCTTCAGGGACCCTATGCATCCATAATCTCAACATAAATGATTTGCATTTAAGGACCCATTGTCTTTGATGTCAAAGAGGGAGAGAGAGTGAGTGCAGAATTTGCAATAGGGTTTTCCATCAATGACAAAGGGGGAGTTTGTTGATGTTGTTTGTCATTGATGTCAAAGTTGTAGATATCAGTGGTGCAAGTGAAGAAAAAGATCATTAATGTTAGAGGTCACTTAGTATTAGTGTAATGGTATTGGTGCTTGTTGCTTGACATTGATATCAAAATGGTGTGTTCATGTTCATGATGCAAAAGAGTTGCTTCATTGAGTTTCTTGTTGTTGATGCAAGTTGAGAATGTCAAAGATGATAGAAGAAAAGGTTGATGCAAAGGAACTTTCCCATTTTCTTGTCAAAGGTGGATTGTGTATGGTGTTGATTCATTGATGTAAAATTGGTGTTGATGGCAAGGTATCTCATCTTGATTGTTTATTCATCTCATGGTGTTTACAAACATACTTGTTCACTATTTGTCAAAGGTATCTGCTCACATGATGTTGATGCAAATGTTACAAAGTGTAAAGGAGTTGCTTCATGCCAAAGTGTTTGTTGCTAATTCCTTATGATGTTGGAACTCTTAATGTTGATCATCTTCACATGGTGCTCATGGTGTTGAATAACTCATGATGTTGATTAATTTCATGGTTACTTGGATTCTTGATCTCAAATATACATGTTCATTCAGAGGACAAAGCACATAATTGCTTGATATATTGCAATGGCGATGGTTGCTTGATATATTGCAATGGTGTTGGTTGCTTGATATATTTCTTGGTGCATTGCTTAATACTTCCAAAGGGTGCTTGTTCATTTAGTTCCTAGTGTTGTAGTGAGTTCAATTCTTGTATGATTCTCATGATTTTTCTTGTCAAAGAGGTGTATTGAGTTGGTTTTCAAGAATTCTTCATCAATAGTATTGGTGTTCTTATGAGAGTTAAAGTTGAAAAGTGTTGATCACCTTTCAAGAAGTTGATATTGTGTCCATGATTTGTTAGTTGTTTCAGAGACTTATTGAGGAGTTATGATGGTAACAATCCCATTCTAGGGTTTTGATCATTTCTCTCAAACCATTGTATATACCCTAATAACCTAGAGTTTATGCTTTTTTGAAGGTTTTCAATAAATTATTAACTTTATGTTATAATTGGTGATTGAATTTCTATAATAGCTAGGAAGAAACTTAAGTAAAACCTTAAGGGGATCATGTACATTGATTTACCAGCCCTTTCCCCTTTCTTAACTAGCTCAATAGGTTAATAATTCATATTATATCGTCTAAAGGAAAATCAACAGCCTTCATTCAATTCAAGTTGTGGTGGGAGTATGAGATCAATGAATAACATTTAAATCTTCTTAACATATATTTCTAGAAGTCCTTCCTTTGATGAGAAGTTTGACAGTCATTTGTTAAGTAAATATTTGAAAAAGAAAAGATGAAGGGTTTTCTTGAGCACACCAAATCTAAAGAATAACATTCTAGACAAATAGGATTTTTGAATTCTAGTAGTCAGTGGCTATACATTGGAATTTGTCATGAATTTGGTGTTTACAAGTTTCATTTTTGAAAAGTTAATGGATGTTATTGAGGGTTTTTAGTTATGGAGAGTTTTCTAACTGTCTGCACACAATGATGGATTGAGGAACAATGTTGAGATGAGAAGTGTGTTGAGTATTCTAGGAAGACAGAAGCAATATGTCTTTGTCGAGATAATGTATATTTAGGGAGATTTGAATAAGCCACTGTATTATTGTGTCCATGATGTGTTTTATGCATTGAAATATGAGTGACCATGTTCTGAGATCTATAGGTTTGCATTGAAGAAATTGATGCCTTGTTTTTGTGAAAATAGACCAAGAGAGGAAGGATTTAAATGATAGTATCATATGTTGCTTGCTTGAAAGTATTATATGTTGTTTCAAGACATGAGCTCAAAGAAAGTTTGTTGAAGGTGATGATACCTTAATTCTTGTCAATTAAACACTACCAGTGAGTATTGGATGATAGTTGGTACAAAGATATTCTATACAATAGAGATTCTTGAGATGTATTGACCTCTGCACAGTATTGTGCGATTTGAATTTGATTACAGGTGGTTTGTATTTCAATTGAAGAGAGGAAATTGTGTGTATGTGCTATGGTAAGTATGGAATTTTTTTTTTCAGAGCTATGGTTTGTATGGAAATAGAGTAACCCTCTGGTTTGTGCTTAATTTCTTCTGAAGTGTTTGCCAGTGAGGTAGGTTGAGTAGCCAGTGAGGATTTTTGTATTGTTAGTGAGGTAGGTTGAGTAGCCAGTGAGGCTTATTGTATTGTTAGTGAGGTGGGTTGAGTAGCCAGTAAGGCTTGTTGTATTTCTAGTGAGGCATGCAATATGTAATTAGCAAGGTTTTAGCTAGTGAGGCTTAATGAAACAAATTTTCAAGTGGTTTTTCACCCTTTTAGGGTTTTCCACTCATAAAACCTATGTTATGTTTTCTCTTGATGGTGTACCATATTGTGCTTGATTCATCATCTTTGATTTAAGTGTTATATTCTAATTTGCATATCTTTGTGACTACCTGAACATATAATATCTAGATTGTTTGAAGTATTTTCAATAGAGTCTCTTTGAATAATCAAGTGAGTGAAGTTTTGATTTTTTTTTTTATTTGACCATTGATTCACCCCCCTTCTCAGTGGTCTTGTACTCCAATAGAGTCAACAGAGACTTTCAAAATTCACATGCACATTAAATCCCACAAAGCAAGAGTTTACAAAAAAATTCACACAATTAGGACACGCAAAGAAATGACCTTCACAAGGTCAAGTTTACTTTGGTCATACATATAATTCACATATCAAACCCCACAATACCTTCATTCACTAAATTTTTCCTTCATGGAAATTTCACTCCTATTTAAAAATGTGAGAATTCATCTTCTATCCGCCTGCTAGGGAAACACATGTGCAACTAAACTTAATCAGTTGTAAAAATTCCCATTCAAATAAAAATTCCTAAAGATGACATCAACATAATGTCATTGGTAGACTTGGAGACCTTTGGATGAGATGAAATCATCATGATGTCACCATGTACAACAATGATTAGTTGGACCCCATCAACCCACAAATTCTGATGAGGGCCAAGCCACACAAAACCACACAAATCACAATAATAGATACCAACACAGAAGATGTGAGACAAAAAAAAACCCACTTTAAATTACTTTCAAATAATGAAATTACAGATTCAAAACTTACATGCTACAACCTCATGGGCTTGATTCATTACAACAAAATCAACTCTGAAAAGAAAATCTACTATTTGGAGCCACAATCTGCACTATTGGAGCCGCCTTCTACAACCCCCACTTAAACCTTTTTATTTTACCCAATAACCACCCTAGAATGTTCTATAAAGTTCAACTTTCCCTTTTTTTTTAGCACCAAAAGTCCCGTTGTTTGATTTCTAGCCTAGGAAGAAATTTTAATGAAATTCACTTTTTAGAGGGGCAACTTTGTGGGGCCATAACTTTTGATCTGAGTGTTTGATTTTTTATTATTGCATATCGTGGGAAAGCTCTCAATGAGATCTACAACACATGAACTAACCATAGGTCGGTTTGTCAACCTTTTGAGTTGTTTCAAGGCCTCTAAAGTCTTCATATCTAAAATTGAAGCTGCATTGGAGAAATTTCTCAAGACGAAAACTTTAATATCTCCCAAACCATGTAGGGTATTGAGGTGATTATTCCACGACCGAAAATGTTTTTTAGTTCTACTCCTTGGGTTAAATTTTCAGGTCCATATGAGCCCGCTTAGGCCGACTTACTAAAAATAACAAAGTGCCCATTTTTTTCTATTTTTGATGTCTAATTGTCTTACACCCCTTTAGTGCCATCATGGGACTCAAGAAAACTAAAGAAAATAATTTTTTTTTTTTTTTTGGTGATGCAAGACTTCCCTACACCATTGGATGCTCCTACACCAAATTCTAACATATGATTTTGACAAGTTTGATGCACTTGTAGAAAAAAGACCCCCGGGTGAACTTGTGAAAAAGTCATCAGCAAGTGAAAAAAGGAAGTTTAATTCATATGCAAAATCCCATAAGTACAGATGGATTTGTTTGACCTACAAAGTTTCTAATGTGCCATGAAATTATGCATGCCATAACTTGTTAATTTTTCATGAAAACTTGGATCAAAATAGATTTGCAAGTACCCATTAAATCTCTCTTCATGAAGCACAAGATTTTTCAATTCCATACTTAGCTTAATTTTATATTTTTTATGTGGCTCCAAGGGCACTCTCTAGATGAGAGATGGCAAATAAAAATGGGCCTTCACGACCTAGTTCATGTGAAAGTTTCCCCAACACTTAGTCAATCTATCAAAAATTTGAGATTTTTATACAAAAGATGAGGTCATTGCAAGATTTATTACCCCATTTACACTAGGCATAAAAGCACATATTGTCAAGATACACATACAATTTAGCAGCTAAAACCCAAAAATACAAACTTGTGGAAAATTAAGGTCCAAGTGCACTTATGAAATCCTACTCTTCATCTATCCCATGTGAAAAAATCTATCTAAACCATTAGAGTGTAAGTGATAAAGTGAAGTTCACTTAGGTAAGTCCACAACACCTAATGACATTAGCAATGTAGGAAGATAACCCTCATTTTCATGTAACACATTTCAACTTAGTTTATTTTTGGAATATCTTTGTAGGAAAATCACATTCAAATAGACAAGTGAAAAAATCATTGGTAACTGAACTTGGCTTTGTCCAGTTTAGACTAGAAAGTTTGTAATGGAAGATGGACCTATCTGACACACATTGTAGGAAAAGACATGTGAATTGAATTAAGATCATGGAAATGAAGTTCACTTGACCCACAAGTTCCCACAAATCTAACAGTCATTTTTTCAACATTTAGAACCTTGGTGCAAAAAACTCTTTCTAAACTACACCATCATGGGGAAAACAAGTCCATCTAGATGGAAGACCTAAATGCGCATGGGCATAAATTTTTTATTTTAGTGAATTTTATAAAATTTCAAAAGGTAACACAACCTAAATTTTCATTTTCTACCTATTAGTGTAAAGAAAAACCAACCCTAATAGATATCTCAAATTGGTTATAATTTTGGGAAAAATTAGCTAAGGCATGAAATAATACTCAAAATTTTGAGGTGCTAACATTGGATTTTGTTGGGGACTTGTGCCCCTTTCAAGCACATTGAGGATTCAATTATGTAGGAAAAATAAAAAGAAACAACAAAAAGGGACAAACATATGTACAAGGGTAAAACAAAGAAAAAAATTATGTACAAAAGTTCCTAGAACTTTACCCATTAAGAGAAATAATTCTTTGGGTGTTGACCATGAATTGACAACTCCAAGTAATCTGCATCCAAAAATTTTAAGTTAAAATTTGTATTGACCACATCCTTCATTGATTTAGTAAAGCCCAACCTAAGAGGCATCAAACTTTCCATGTTTGCCTTTATCTTCTGATCTAGAATTCCACATGAAGACAAGATCCCCAACATGAAAATATCTTTTAACAATCCTCTTACCAAAGAGGTACTTCACTTTTTGCTACTTTAGTAGATTCTTTTCATGGGAATCCCTTCTCATTCCTTCCAATTTACTCAACTCATTTATCTTTTAGGAGATTGCACTTTCATCTTCCCCTTCAATCCACTATAGCTACTTATAAACAAGCAATTCAAGGCTAATTATTAGCTTGGTTTCAACACTATTTAGTAGTTCAAATGGACTCCTTCCAACAAAATTCTTGTATGTGATCTTATCTACCCAAACAACAAACTTTAACTAATCATCCCGCATTTTCTAGTTAGAATCTAATATATTTCTAATGATTTGCACGATTCTCTTGTTTCTTGGCTTAGCTTGCCTATTTTTGTATAGATGATAGGGCGAAGAATGTGTTAGAGAGATCTCATATTGTGTACAAATGTCAAAAAAATCCTTTGATCTAAAATATTGTTTTATTAATGACAATTATGGATAACACACCAAATTTGGTCACTATATTATTTAATAAAAAACCAATCACCACTTTTATTTTTTCATTCATTGTAGGGACTTCCTCTACCCACTTGTTAAAGTAATTAGTGACCACTAATATCCAATTGTAATTGTGTGCAAGTGAATTCTAACCTAGAAATGCAAAACAACAATGGAAATGCAAGCTAGAAGACACAAACAAAACACTCAATGATAAGCCTAGTTGAATCCAAACAAAGCACAAAGAAATGTTACCTTTACCTTGCTTGAATTGATGAGTTTGGTTGGCCCTTTTTGATGCTTGATTGTGTGCTCCTTTTTTAGAAAAATGGCATGTAACCTAGTGCAAAATGAAGCTAATGGGATGAGGATTGCAGTGGTGGATGTGGGTAATTGGAGAGATGCAATATGGTGGCTCTAATGGCTGCAACAATGGAGGTTGTATGAAAAATTCTAAGTTTGTGCTTGAATGCTTAGTGTGGATTCTAGAATGTGATTGTCAAAATGGAGGAAATCTCACTACTTTTAGGGGAAGTGCCTCTAAAACAATGGAGGGCTAGGATTGATCCAAGGTAGAAGAGATCAAGGACTAGGGTGAGTTGAGAACTCACAAGCCCTCACATTTTTCCATGTGGTGAATAATGTGGAAGATAAAAGGTGAGGTGGAGATGATGTGGAGGTACTATGATGTACCTTGGGATTGGACAAGATATCCTCATAAAGGAGGTCTTTTTTCATATGTGCCTTGAGAGGACATGTGAGGAATTCAAAATTCCTCACAAATCCTCATGGGGATGGGAGAAGGAATTTAAAATTCCTTAAAATGCATAGATGAATAAATGTGAATTAAAAATTCACATGGGGAAGGGGATGCCTTCTCCAAAATGAGAAAGCATTTAATAAGGTTGACTAAGGAATCATGCCATAAATGGCATGAATATTAGGTTAGCTTAATTAAGTGATTAAGGTTGTGAAAATGCTAGGTTACACAGACTAATGAAGGATTAGGGGCAAGTGGGAGATTATGGAGGATGTGACCCTAATGATGATTATGGGTGTGCACACCCTAATCATAGATTAATTAGATTAATCTGGATTAAGGAGGATTATTGAGGATGTGACATGAGGAGAGAGAAGATGAATTAAAAATTGATTTAATTCAAAAAGGCTAAAGACTAAATTAAATAAATTAGGGTATTTATTTAATTTAGAGAAGAATGGTATTAAGGTACTTGATTAATTAATTAAATACCTTAAGGGATGTTAGGATGAGATGAAATATTAATCAAATAATAAATCATTTAATTAATGTGGCTTAGAGATGTAGAATAAAGGAATGCAAGGGTGAATTTGACCATATGGGAGTGGTCAAATTCAGGTGTCTACAGTAATAATTGCTAGATTTCTCTCCTATTTCCCTCATGAAGTTAATATACTATTACTAGAATGGAGGTTATATAAAATGGTTGTAAGGGGAAGAGAACCTACCAATTTCATCTTTCTTGAAAACCTTTGGAAAGAATTACATTTATTTATAAATTTGGCCACATCCCTAAATAATGCATGCCACCAATATCCATTTCTCATAATTTTATGAGAGGTTATCTTTGACATGTAATTTCCACCACATAATCCATGGTGATATTCCTCAATAACTTTTATTGATTGATCTTCATCTATACATCTTAGGAACACACCATCTAGGTTTCTCCTTATAAATTGTCCTTCTAGTAGTATACACCTTTGAGTTTCTAGTTTCAAAGTTCTTTTCTTCTTATCATTTAACTCGGGAAGGAAATTCAATTTCTCTAAATAAAATATAATATACTTGTACCAAGGACATTCCTTCAACTAAAATGGGACAACAACCTTCATTATTTTGGGTTGTGGGATGAAGTCTATGTATTTGAAATGTTCCAAATCAACTCTTTCCTATTCCTTAGACACAATATGTCCAAGGAGCTTTCCCTCTTCTACATCAAAGATGCACTTCTTAGGATTCAATTATATTCTATATTCTAAACATATTTGGAATTCTAAATCCAAGCATTTGCAATGATTATTTTTATCCTTGGAGTAGGTAGTTAGATCATCTTGGTAGAAAACAATTGTTTCATCTATTAGGCAAAAAAATGCAACATGGCCCTTTGGAAATTAGCTCCAACATTATTCAACCTAAAAGGCATTCTAACATTAAAAAATGTTCCCCACCTCATGGTGAAGGTTGTCTTGTGTTGCTCATAATTTTTTACCATAACCTAATTGTAACTTGAGAAGTCATCCATCATAAAAACCAGCTCTTAGCTTGTTACTTTTTTAACAAATGATCCATAGTGGGAAATGGATAGTTGTCCTTGAGGGAATTGATGTTCAAATTTATGAAATACATGCACAACCTAATGTCTCCATTATTCTTTCTTACTAGAGCAAGGTTAGACATGTTGGTTATTTTTCTTGCAACCTTCAATCCTAAGGAGAAAAATAGTGCCTAAACTAGGGGATTGAATATTTAGGACAAGGAATCTACACTATCAATGGATTGAAGACAAGAAAATCCAACAAACAAGGCTATGAAAGCCTTCTACACTTTGAGCTCCACAAGACTCAGGAGGGTGTTCCTAATTGTAGGCCCGAATGTATGATAAAATCATGCCAAGCAACAAGTTACAAACCTATGAAAGTGGATAGTTCTCAGGTATATGGGTGATGGGTATTGTAAATTCTACCAAGTTCAAGCATAATCCCATTTGCATTGAACATTGTTGAGAACACATAACTTAGATATCTTCATCTCAAACACATAGAGGGTTAATAGATGGAATTCTCTCAAATTTAGCCTTTGTACTCTTTCAAACTCCATGAAGATACAAAGAACATAGATAACTTAAACAACCAAGAAAAAATAATAGAGATTTAATATGATTTTATTTGTTTTTGAAAATGTCCTAGGCTTTGTGATAGATCGGTGCCTAATCATGGGCCATGGAGTCAAATATAAAATTGCCACATAGATCTTATCAGCAACTAGGTTCAGTCAATGGATTTAAAATATGTTAATTCTTTACATTAACAAATCCACTCATATTATGTAACTTAGTGATGGAGAGCTCCTCGGGTGGTGGCGATGGCGATGGTGGATTTTCAAATTTTGAAAAGGCGAGATTCCTTGATGATGCTGTAGGTGTTAATGGTGGACAGTTTGTTGATGGGAGGGTGATGTCAGGCGGGTCCTTTCTGACAAGTAAGCTTTGTGGGTCCCCTTTAGTTTCTAATGTTTGTTCTTCTGGGAATGGGGTATCGGGGGTTGTGTCTCCTATGCATTCCCTGGTGTCCTTTGAAAAAGAGATTCCCAGGACTAAAAAGTCAGGGCCAGACCTGTCTTCTAGTGGTTGTGATGGGATTTTTGATACGGCTTTCCATGGGGTTTATAAGACCAAGTTTGACTTCCTTTCGAGCTCTGCTCTTAAGTGGAAGAATCTATTTGGAGCTAAGCCTAAAGGTAAGAGTATGTTTCCTTCGGTGTCGTTTACTGCTAATGTAAAAATTGGAGAGTACTCTATTTCTGATCCAGATTGTATTTTTGATAAAAGTATGTCCAATATGGATATGGCTTTGTTGGGTAAATTTTTTGGCCCCCGACCCCATATTGAGTCGGTGCGCAAATTTTCTTTAAATCGTTGGAAACCTAAGGGACAAATTGATGTCGGGGTTATGGCCAAAGGTTTCTTCTCTTTCACTTTTAATCGTGAAGATGATTTGGTTTTGGTGTTGACAAGTGGCCCATGGTTTATTGGAAAGTCATCTCTGATGCTTAAAAAGTGGGAACCAGGCTTCAACCCAAATTTGTGCTCTTTCTCGGTTGCTCCTGTGTTGGTTTGTCTTCCAGGTCTCCCGATGGAATTTTGGGATGAGGAAGTATTTAAAGGGATAGCAAGCACCTTCGGTTGTCTGATATTGATTGATCAGATGACGGCCTCTAGGAAGAGGTTGGTTTTTCCAGATTTTGTGTAAATGTGGAACAATCAGTTGATTTGTCGTATGTCATAAAAATTAATTCTAAATTTGGGGTATGGGAGCAAGCGGTAGAATTTGAATCGAATCCATTTGCATGATTTCATTGTAAAAAAATTGGCTACTGGGCCAAAAAGTGTCCTGTTAAGGTGCCTAAGAAGATAACTAAGTAATGGAGAGAGAAGGAGAAAGACCCGAAACAGGTTGTGGAGCCTATGGAGAAAGGGGAGGTGGCCCTGTGTGACAATGGGGTGGTTGATCATGTTGAAAAGGTTCCTATTTTGGAGAATAAGGAAGTTTTTTTGGAAGACCTGGAGATTTTGGAAAAGAGAACAAGGATTTGGGTCAGGGTGAAGAGGTCATGCCTCCCCCTGCTAGTGATTTGGTAGTATCTATAGAAGTAGTGAGGTTAGAGGTTGCTTGGGATGATAAGGTCCTTGTATGTGATGAGGTTAGATCTTCACCCTCTGGGGTGGTGTAGGATGATTACTTGAAGGTTGAGGGATTGGAGATGCCTGAATCTAAGGATTTTTGGGAACAAAAGGATTAGGATAATCCTCCATACATTCAAGTTCGTGGAATCAACAAGAAAAAACACTCTCCATCTCTAGGAGTAGTGACAAGGAACCGAAAAAGGTCAAATTGTGGATTTGAGACGCATGGAAGAGGAAGGCCTCTTGCAAATGTTACTAGGGAAAAGGAGAGTCAAATGGACATTGCTGATGGGATGCAGAGAACCCTATTGGATATGTGCTCTAAGAGCACTTCCAATAAGCTATTATGAAGATCATCTCTTTGAATATGAGGTGATTAAATCACCCTCACAAGCATGATCTTCTTGCTAATCTGGTAAGAGATCACCGCCCTGATATTGTGTTAATCCAAGAAACTAAAATGGGAATGGATCAATTGTCTAGGTCGAAGAATCAGCTCTTTAAGGATTGTGGTATGCATTGTTCTGATGCGATGGGGGCATCAGGAGGGATTGTTACTTTTTGGAATCTTAGAGTGATCTAGGGAGTTGATTTTTTTAAAGATTGTAATCATGTGGCTACTTCCTTTACTCACATACATGATAGATTCTCTTGGACTCTGTCTAATATTTATGCTCTGAATTGTAAGAGTGCTAGAAAAAGACTATGGGAGAATTTGTCCTATTTCAAAGTTGCGAACCATATTGAGAATTGGCTGGTTATGGGAGACTTTAATACTCCTTTGCATGATAATGAAAAGTTGGGTGGTTCCTAGTTGGTGGATGAGAGCAGATATGATCTTATGAGTCTCATCAATGACTTTGCGCTCCTTGATTTGGATATGAAAGGTGCATCTTTTACTTGGTTGAATAGGAGAGCGGGGAATGCCCTGATCCAAGTGAAGCTTGACCATGCTCTTATCTCCCCTAAGTGGTTGGTTCATTATTCTTGCTTGCTTTTGGCTCTTACTAGGATGGGATCTGATCACTTCCCTTTGGCTCTGTCAGTGGGCTTGTTGGGGGGCAAGAAGAATTTTTTGTTTAGATTTGAAAAAATGTGGATTTGTCACCTTGACCTAGGGAATTTGATTCATGAGTGGTGGAACATTCAGGTGGATGGATTGGCTATGTTTAGAGTTGCTAAAAATCTTTCCAATGTTAAGGATAATGTTAGAAAGTCGAATTGCACCTCCTTTGGTCATATTTTTATGGAAAAGGAGGGTGTGACTAAGGAACTTCAGGATGTGCAACACTCGATCCAAGTGTTCGGATATGATCAAGCTTTGATGCAGAAGGAAAATATCTTGCTTTCCATATTGCACAATATTGTGGCTAAGGAGGAGGAATTTTGGAAACAACCATCAAGGATAATGTGGCTTAAAAGTGGAGATAGGAATACTAGGTTTTTTCACCTTTCCACTCTGAAACATAGGGCTAATAACAAAATTAACTTGATCAACTTCAATGATAAAGTGTTGGAAAAGGATGTTGATTTGATCCTTGTTTCTTCCTCGTACTTTTCCCAGTTGCTATCGAAAGAGGGGGAGCTTGATCTGGCTTTTCAAGAGGACCTCTTAAGGGATATCCCTCAAATGGTGGATGATGATATGAATAGACATTTGGTTTGTATTCCCTCGGCAGATGAAATCCGGAGTGTTGTGTTTTCTTTTGAAGGTAATAAAGTGTCAGGTCCAGATGGTTTCCCGATGTTCTTCTTTCAAGCCTTTTAGGAAATTATTGCTAGAGATGTTGTGGCGGCTACTAAAGAGTTTTTAGGTCTGGATCCCTTCTTAAGGAATTGAACTCCTCTTTTATTGTCCTGGTTCCTAAGAATTCAGGAGGTTCCTTTTTTGACGAGTTATGTCCTATCAGCTTATGTCATTCAGTTTATAAGATTATCTCTAAGGTTCTAGTAGTTCGAGTGCAATTTTTTTTTTCCTATTATCATATCACCTCAGTAAAATGGGTTTGTGGGTGGAAGGAAAATACTGGACTCTATTCTTTCTATTCATGAGAATATCCACTCTATGTCTGTTAATAAGAAAGCTGGTTTTATCCTGAAACTTGACTTACTTAAAGCTTATGATAGGTTCAATTGGGGGTTTCTGGCTAAGATTTTAACTGCTTTTGGCATTGGGGAGAAAGGGTTATCCCTTTTGCTTCAACTTATATCTACTTTGAGATTCTCTGTTCTCATTACTGGATCTCCTTCTCCTCTTTTTGATTGTTCAAGAGGCTTGCGGCAAGGGGATCTCTCCATTTATGTTTATTATTATGGTGGAATCCTTGGGTTGTCTCATTTAGAGATCTATCAATTCTGGGGTTATGTTTGGACTTGTCCCTTCTTCTAGTAACCTTATTTTCTCTCATCAACAGTTTGTGAATGATTTTCTTATGCTTGGTTAGTTGTCCATTAAGGAGGCTAAGGTTGTCAAGTCGATATTGCAGAGGTATGAAGCGGTCTCAGGGAAAAAGGTTAGCATGCCTAAGAGTGTTCTTTTCTTTTTCAACACTCTGATCCATAGATAGACTAAAATTGCTAGAATTCTATAGTGTCAGATTGGAGAACTTCCTACTTCTTACTTAGGCCTGCCCCTGTGCTCCAAAGTTCCTGATTCTTTTTGGAGGGGTGTGATTGAAAAATTCAACTCTAAGTTGGTTGGTTGGAAGGGTGCTCTATTGAGCCAGGTTGGGAAATTTCAACTAATTAAATCTACATTTCATAATCTTCCTATTTATGCTCTTAGTCTTAGTTATATGCCTAGGAAGTTTGTGGATACTTTGGAAAATATTTAGAATAATTTCTTGTGGTTTGGGGTGGAGGACAAGAGAAGGATTCATTTGGTAGCCTAGGATGATGTTTGTAGACCTAAGAAGGTTGGTGGGCTAGGGATCCGTAAGATCGGAGCTTTTAATATAGCCCTCCTTGGGAAGCAAATGTGGAATCTTTTCATGGCCAAGAGTGAATGGGAAAAAATTTCTTGTAGAAAATACTTACATGAGGCTGATGGTATTAGGGGGTTCTTTTCTCAAGAGTTTAACCCCCCATCTGGTTATGCTCTTTGGAATTGCATTGTTAAGGCTCATATGCTTGTAGCCAAGGGTCTCTTTTGGAATTTGTGGGATGGAAGATATATCTTGTTTTGGGATGATAATTGGTTTGGAAATATGCCTCTCAAAGATGAGCCATGGGATCAACCTCTCTTGGATCTTTGTGTGTGATAGTTTGGCAGACAGGTTGCTGACTATATTGAGGGAGGTGATTGGAAGAAGTTGTATAAGGTCAACAATGGTTTGGAGATCTTGTATAAGGCTATATCTCTGGTACATATTCCTTCCTCCCCTTCCCTTGAAAATTTTGGTTGGAAGCCTTCCTCTAATGGCATTTATTTTGTGGCTTCGACTTCTCACTTTAATGAGTCCTTTGTTGGACCAACTCCGTTTTGGGCTTCTGTGTGGTCCTCTAAATTGATTCATAAGGTCAATATTTTCTTTTGGCTCTTCTGCTAGAATAAAATATCAACTACTGAAAATTTGGTCAAAAGAGGTTTTTGTGATGCCTAATAGGTTTGGGCCCATGTGCTATCTCTATGGAACTTAAGCTGGGTTTTCCTTGGTTTTATTAATGAGTTGTGGTCTCAATGGATTGGTCCTTCATCCAATCTTTCTCTTTAGTTACTTTGGTCTCTTTCCCTTCCTCATATTTCTTGGGGAGTCTAGCTTGAGCGAAATAATAGAATCTTCAGGAATTCTTCCCTCCCTCCTATTTTTGTGGCTTGCAAAATTTGTTCTGCCATTAAAGAAAATTTCCTGGCTGGGTTAACTTTTCAAAATGGCCCAAAAATAAATCTTAGCTCCTATGATATCTCTATTTCTTAGAAGTGGAAGTTGTCTTGTGATATTTCCCTCTTGGTTACAAAAGGAAAAACTTATAGAGAAGATGTTGTTTGGAAATCTCCTCCGAAAGGTTGGGTGAAGATAAAATTTGATGGGGCTGCTAAAGGAAATCTGAGACCTACTGGTTGTGGGGGAGTGATAAGAAATTCTAATGGTAGGATTGTTTCTGCTATGGTGCTCCCTTTGGGAACCCAAAAAAAACACTACGTAGAAGTGGCTACAACCTATCATGGTCTCAAATTGGCTCAAACCAAAGGTTATAAAAAAGTCTAGTTGGAGGGGGATTCTTTGAATATTATAAATAATTTGAATAATTGCACTCCTCCCTCTTGGGCTATTGAGTCCTTGATAAAGGATTCAATAGATATTTTGAAGTCCTTTGATGAGTTTTATATTTCACATATCCTAAGAGAAGGTAATGGGCTAGAAGATATTTTCACTAACATTGGTGTAAGATATTTTAGGGAGTGGGATCAAAATGACCTTCCTATAGAGGCCATTGCAACTATGAATCATGAGTGCTGAGATCATTTGGATTAAAGTCCTATTATAGTTGGCGACGCGCATGCTCTTCATCATGTGGAAAAGTGTTATGAATAAATATGGTGTGCAAGATTTGAATCAAGCGATTCGTACGGGTGCAGGGTGCCATAGGAAAAGGATAGATTTTATTTTCCCTTGTCCCAACTCTGGCCTCACAAGGATTCTAGCTAGTTTTGACCTTGTTTTCCAGAGCATTCTTGGTTTAGGGCTTAGTGTCTGTAAGCTAGTTCCTATTGCTAATTGTGGTGAGATGGGTGGTGATAGAAATCGTGTCGAAACCAAATCTTGTGATGTTGTGAGGGAAAGGAAGGAGGTCTAGTAGGTGATGGTTAAGGGAGGGTTAACACCCTATTTGGAGAAACTTCATGGAAATGATCCTCAGGTTACAGACTTCTTTCTTAAGGGATGTAATGACAAAGTTCTTAAGCTTTATGGGACTAAGTTTGAGGTTAATGAATAATTCATTGCTAGATATTAGCGCAGTTCTCTTAAGGATTTATGGGGGGATTTAGTAGAGGAATTAATGCGCTACATTACCTTGGAAGGCCATTTCTCGGTAGTGAGTAACTATCATTTCATTCTGCTGAATTACTTTCATCACAAGAAGAGGGTTTCTTTCCTGTTTTATCTTCTTATGTCTCTTGATGTAGGTATTAAGGATCACAAGAAGAACCCGAAAAATATTGTATTGCAAGTTGGGTTAATTCACCTGATTTTTGATTATGCGAAATTTTTTTAGGTTCCCAAACCTATGGCTACCTTGAAGGGTAAACAACATAAACCTGCAGAAGGGTATGATACAACTTCTGAAGATGAACCTGTTAGTAAAAGGGCCAAGAGAAGGAAATTTATTTTGGAAAAAGAGGATGAGTTAGAGGATGATGTGGAGTTTTTGTCGGATTCTCTCACTTCTCTAGAAGGGGGTCCACATTTCTCTCCCTAGAGAAAGAAGAAAAAAGGGGAAGCTTGTGCTAGTGGATGTTATTTAACCTGTAGTGATGAAGTTGTTATTGTGGTGCTGAGTAAGGGTCCGAAGATGAGGAATGACCTGTATGGAGAGGCCTCCTTGCCGCCTCCGGTTACCAAGAAGAAGGACTTGGGGGAAGTCATCGAGAAGGAAAAGATTTTGCGGTTAGCGAGTCAAATTTTGGAGCAGGGTTGTCCTCTCACAATTGTAGGCGGCCTCTTTGTTGATGACTACTTGAGTGTTCAACTAGTTTTGTAGATGAAAGATAAGTATGGGGATGTTGCTGGTGATTTGGAGACCCAAGGTGTGGACCTAGAGAGTTTATGAAGAGAAAAGCACTGGCTGAGGGAATTGTAAGCTCCATCCACAAGCTTAAGTCTCCGGCTGATGTGGAAAAAGGTAAGGACTCCCCTGCTGATAAGGATAGGATTAGCCCTTTTGAGGAGGAGGATTCCCTAGGAAACTATTTTTAACATTGATAAAGATGATTTGTCTAATGTGCTTGGTACTGCGCGTGAGGGGTCTATTGTTCTGTTTAAGCTTTTAAAGTGGTTTTTCCATGAACTCAATAAAACGAATGTCAGAGTTAGGGGAATGGTTAACAAGGCTGAGGGGTCCTATGTTCAGAATCAGACAGAAGAGTTTTTTGACTCCTTAAACACTATGGTGGACATGGTTGCAGAGGAAACCCTCAAAATAAAGCATAATATGGAAGGAAGAATCCTCATTCTTAAGGAAAAAATGGGGAAAGTTTGGGATTTTGTGATGAGAGGTGGGGAGGGTCATAAAATTGTTAGTAATTATGAGTCTGATGTTGTTACTTCTCCTGTGATTAGTGCTAAGAAGCAAAAATATATTTCCCATGATGGTGAGGGTGTTGCTGCTGGTAAGCAAATGGGTGAAGCTGTTGCTACTGGGAAGAGTGGTGAAAAAGGTATTGTTTTCATTTCTGAGGTAAATACGGGTGGTCCTAGAGCACGAACTAGGAACAAAACTAAAGCTCAAGGCAGGGCATTTGGAAAGGAAAGTTCTAATGTTTTTGATGATGCATAGAAAGCTATAGATTGCAACATGGAGGCGAAAGACATTCTAAAAAGTATGTAGTGGTGGTGGTTGGTCCTCCGTTTTGGCTTTTTTTTTGCTGATGGGTCATTGTTGTTAGGATGTTTGTTGGCATAATGTTGTTATATTTTTTTCAGTTGCTTTCTAATGTAAAGGGTTTCGGGCCCATTTAAAACTCATTTTTTACCTCTAATAAAAAACAAATCCACTCATATTGTTATAAAATTTTGCTTACCAATCCCACTTGTGCACTCTAAATCATAGTTATTTGATCAAAGTAATTTAACTCTTTACTTGAAAGAGAACCATGGCCAAACAACACAATCATAGGAAAGCTACAATGCCAAATTCAAACACCCTTGATATATTGAATTCATATGATTATAAGCATACAAATCTAGAGACAATTTCATGACAGTTAATATGTAGTTCCACAAATTGGATAACATTTTCTCATAAAACCCAAATATTACAATTTACATACTCCATTTACAACTTAGACTCAACACTTTTCTACCTTACTTCCTAATTTAGAATTTTAGAACCCGTACAAATGAGAAAGAATGAGAATAAGAAGAGGAAGAAGCAACCCTAAAATCAATCCATGGAAGACAACTAGCACATTTCTCCCCCTTGATCAATAATTGCCCACCGCTTGAAGAAAAGCCCCATTCTGTAATCTGATTCACGCCTCTTACATTTTCCCTCTAATAGAAAATTATTCCCTTACTAGGAATACTTTCTTTCCCCTTTCATTTTCCTTGTCCATGCAACAAAAAAAAAAAACCTCTGCTTCATGAGAAATTTCATTCCTCCATTTACCCCTATAGTGAAAATTATCTACTTCACTCATGAATTTTTTTTAATCTCCTCTTTGTCTTTCCACAATTGAAGAAAATATTTTCTCGTGCATTTTATCCTTTACCTCCACCCAGCAAAGAAAAATATTTTATTGGTGAAAGATCCTCACTCCCAAGAAAGAAGACCTTTCATACAGTGAATATTTTATTCACTTTATAAAATTTTCACCCATGCCCCTTTTTTACTTTGCACATTACACTTTAAAATGTTTTCCCATTTAAAATTTTCCTCAGGTAGAGAATTTACCCATACCCTTATCTCTACAACTTTTTTATTTTTCACTGAGAGCCTTTAAAAGGGTAAAAATTCTAAAAGAATATATTAGCGGGCAAAAATAAATCCTACCTGTGCTTTATATTTCAATTTACATTTAAAAAATTACTTTTAAATAGTTTAAAAGCCCCAAATACCTTTTCACCGAACAACGTTTTCAATTCACCATTTAAAAACTTAAATATTTCACTTGGGACTTCTCACAGGCCTCACCAAAAGTTCTCCCCACTCCCCCGAATCTTACTTCACATGGTAACACCAACACCCATGGGCTAGCAGGAAAACCTCATAACAACCAAAATGAAATATTTTAAATTTAAAAAGCATTGCTTGCAGATGTAGTTTTTCCCCACACCCCCACAGCTTGTCAATGACGTCACCTTCTACTCATGTGGGCTAGCGGGCTAGGGTGCAAATGCATCCACGTCACTTGTTTCCTATTGGTCATCAATCCAACTCTCTGTTTTCCCTAATTCAAGCTCTACAACTTCATTGATCATGGTGATGTAAAATTCCCTTAAACAATTTTGATACATTTTCGCTGCTGGCGCATATTGTTTCCTTATGAAAAGTAAACATCACTCAATCAAGCATTGAACAAAGCAACTCCATGTGCCTAATTCCGGTCTCACCATTAAAAATAATTCGCAGCCCATTCCCACAATGTAAGATGTAAATTAAGGGCGCCAAGTGACTATGTTTGACAACACCTCAACATATCCACACCACTATACTATGTAGAAATTCCATTTGCAATATCAATTGACCCCTTTCAACTAGGACAATGGCTGCCCACATTAGCAATGTAAAACATTTCCTTGTGTCGTTGCCAACATTTTACAATATAGTTTTCTAGCTGCCTCAAGATTTGTTGATTCATTCTTTAGATCCTTCCTCCCATTGGAAAATATCCTTGGAAACCTTGCTTTCCTCTACTCATTGAAAATTTCTACCAAAGAGTAACCTTAAAGATTGCACCAAGTTCCCTTTGAGCTTGAATATGGGTTCCCATCGCCAACATGTTCCATCGCTTTGCTCCATATGATTGCAGAAGCTGAGTTATGAGGCCTTGGTTCTGAAAAATCTGCACCACCTACACTTTTCGGGGGTAGAATAGGAGAGCAAGATCGAGTGAAGGTGAAAATCATGGTGCAGAGATAAAGTTCAAGACTCCATCTAAAGTACTCAATCCTATCTACCACATTAGATCCTTGTTTGGATGTGGAATAATGAGTTTCTTAGATATCTCCATAAAGTCAAATGGCAGAGTGCCTACAGATATTTTCTTTTTAATTTTACTAGATTTCGAAGATAGCTCTACTTTACTACCTTTCTTTAATGGAATCTGAGCAACACTATCCACTAGCTGAGAAACATGATTTAAATGTGACTAACTGCTTTCACTTTTTCTCTTCTTTATCTTTGGAGTTACATTATTATCTATGTCATCCATTTTGCCACTCTCCTCTTTGTGTGACCACGCCACTCTTCTAAACATCGATTTCATTTTACAGTAGGTGAGAGTAATTCAAATTTCATGCTCACAGCCTCTAATAGCAAGATGTGAATAGGCCTCCATATGATCAAGAAACCAGATGTTGCAATTTGCAAATGCTTAAAAGTTTCCAAAACCCTAAAACCACATATTTTATGCATTTCCAAAAATTAAAGCATTCCATGATATGAAATCTCTTTGAGGAAGCCACTTGAAAACTCTGCATACCTACATATGCTTCCACATAATCGAGGAAGCATGAACAATATTTTCCCTATAAAAGATCTACCTCTTGTATCATCATCCAAAAAATTCAAATTCGATGGAAATATTAAACAAGTGTTTTGACCCTATCCATGGTGACTCAAGTCACTGCCTTCATTTGCATTTGTGCTTCATGACACTATTGTACCTTGAGTCTTTTGGCCAAACAGGTTGCTTGCCTCATATATGCTTCCACAATTTACTTACATATCCAACAAGGCATTTACAATTATAACATCAAATCCCCCATCCTTTATGCCTTGATGGATGTACACAATAGTAGAAGCTATCATAACAAGTGCCTTGTAGTTAATTTTACTAGTTGGTATAGGTGTATGGCCTTTTGAGTCATTACAAATGAATTGATGTCCTCAATTGTAACATTGTGACACTTCAAAACTAGGTAAAGCATGTCGGATCCCCATGTGGGCTTGGCTAAAAACAAAATCATTTTGAAAAAAAAATTATACCTAGATTTATTTGATGTTGCTTTTGAATGCTCTTGGCATGAAAAATTGAAGTGGGTTGTTACTAAAATTTGTTTTTTAGCATATTTGCACATTGATCAAAACTAGCCTAGTAGCCTCTAGAATCGCCCTGGAAAACTAGTCAAATAACCTCCTGGAGCCATGAAAATGCATAAGCATGGAAAAAATTGACCCAAGAATTAAGTGCAACAAATGACTTAAAAAAAGATCTCGAGATGCAAGATATTCAATGTCAAAGTGGCTCAGTCATAATTTTCTACAATTGTGCTTGTTAAAGTCACCATCTCGAGAAAATACCAAATCACCTCCTAGGAAGCTACCGCTGGAAACATTATATTATTTAGGTGCATTGAGAATGTGTGCAAGAGGTATTTCCTTCAATCTAAATTTGTCACAAGATATTAGGGGTCAAAGTTGACCACCTTGAAACATTCTAGAAATGCAGATGTAAAAACAAAACAAACTGCATTTGCTTTTGACCTCAAAAAAACATTAAACTTGATCTTGTGGCTATGAAACTGGACCAAGGAGCATATGAATATGAGGGGAATGTAGAGCACCAATCCATTTGTCTTGAAAATAATCCAGATGTGAAAAATCAGTCTGAATAGGAGGCCACTTCATAGGACTAAGAGTTTGCAAACAACAAAACAGTCCCAAAACCCTCCAACTTATCATTTCAAAACTATATCAAAACTCATCATGGGAAGCTGAAATCTGACTTACGTGTTCACATATGTCAAATGAATATGCTCTCCAAGGGATTTGGAATGAAAATCAATTGGCTCTAAATTATGACCTTTCGAAGTAGGTCAGTGGGGAAAAATTTTTAGGGGCACTTCTGAGTGTGCAAATCAACTTTTTTCATGATGGGCACTCAAAATTTGAAAATTTTGAAGGTGCAATCAGTGGCTCCAACTAGGGACACATGATCCTTGTGGGCATGGAAGGATTCCAAATCTCTGGGGAGTAGATCAAGTGTCAGAACCATTGGGTGCACTATAACTGCTCCTTTATGTTGTATTGAAAACACTACCATGAATTTCCCACAAACTAACCCTGTCACTAGTATTGCCATTGATCATCACTACTACATGTCTGAACTTGCTACTCTCACCATTAGTTCTATCAATCTACATATGCAATTAGACACTAACTAAAAATATTCATCATCACATGAAACATTTTCATACTGAAAATAACATTCCTTACTCTTCATCTTATAGTCATGCTCTATCATAATACCTCCCAACTGCACTGGAAATTGAAAGTATTCATACACTTCCAATTAGCTGGCATCATGATATTCAACCTTATCTACAACATCTATATCAAATGTAAAGCATTCATAAACAATTCTATGGAGGAGCTCATCAACATGTTGCCTTGTTTGCTTAAGGTCACATTCTAACCATGTGTCAAATGCATCATCATAGTTCTCAGCAAAGAGTGGATTGTCTCTACACCAATAAGGATCATCATTTATATTAACTGATGAAAATAGAGGCTCATCAAATAAGGGGTTTTCTATTACATTCATTATTGTCATAAAATCCTCAGCCTCCTCAGCATGAAGGTCTAAATCTTTCATATCATCATTATTCAAAATCATTACAATCACTAGAAGAGCATATAGATAAATTTTAAACTTCATTCACATCCTCTATAGTTAACATCTTTGACTCACATTCTAAAAAATATGCATAGGAAGAAAGTTGTTCCTTCTCAAGCAAACATGCTTTCCCATTATTATCAACATATTTCTCATTTGCAGCAAAGGATTCTATCTCTTCTTTATGAGGATAATCATGATCAACAGAGGAATAATTCTTGGTCTTTATTGCTCCTTTATGCTACAGAGCAGGTGTGTTTTACCAAGTCCCCAGCGGAGTCGCCATTTCTGTTGGTTATTTTTTATGAACCAAACTTATTCTTACCACTTCCCTATGAATCTGCCAGGATTCAATCATTAGCAAGGATTAGGATTGGTCATAACTTAAGTAAGAATTCTTAGGTCCTTAATTCTTCACTTTGGGCTCTGTGAAACCGAGGAGGGTGATCCCAACAATGTGTTTGTAGATACTTGTGTGTCTAAGAATCAAACACAAAGTAAATAGATGATTCTCCTCAAATTGTTTAATAGACCCAATACCCTAAAGGTTTGGCTGACTTTTATGGCAGTGTCTGATTCAAACATGAGAGATGTAATTCATTAAAGCTCTCACACACAACCATACAAATATTTATGAGTAAATTGATTTTAATTTTGTGGTCATTTGTTGAATTGTTCATCACCATTGCAGTATAATTACCTTACTAAAACCAGTGCCATATCCTTGAAATGGAGTCAATCCTAATACCCACATGATTTGATAACAATTTTCATATATGATAATAACCATAGCCTTGAAAACACTGCAATACAATATTCCCACTTTGTTGGCAACACAAGGGCAGGCAACTGAGAGGGGGGGTGAATCAGTTGTCTCAAAAATTAAACTTATTAAACTTATTCTCAGATCTGATAAATAAACATGAAAGCATAAACCATCACCACATCAGAAACACACATAACACCAAGATTTTTTACGTGGAAACCCTGTTAAGGGAAAAACCACAATGGAGGTTAGTCCAAAAGATTATACTCTATTAAAAGTATAAAGGAATTATAAATGGGGAATGCACATGCATTCAGGTGCATTGCCTAGAGCTCACTGCTCAAATACAAAAAAGGGTTAAAACTATCTGAACATTATTCAGACATAGGAATCAAACACTACTACATCACATGCCTTCAAATGGAAAAAACAATCACTCATATATATCTGCAACTAGGGATACATCATCTACATGTCGACTTCAACAAAATATAAAATGAGTACAAACTGTCGGCCCAAATCAATAAAAAAATTTCAATGTGCACCAATCAATGTTGGCCACAACATAGTGAAGACCCAAAACAACATCCTCGAACACAAACCACCTTCAAAAATTATGCCTCGAAGATCCACAACACGCTACAATCACCCTGTCAGCCATGAACATGAAAAACATGAACACACAAAAGAAAATCAACAATCGCGAGCACACCAATCAATGTGGGAGTACAACACAAATATATCATGATCTAGAAACATCCACAAGCATCATGAATCACCACAGAAGCATCCACAACAACTCAAATTACTAGGATCACAACATCTTCTTTCAGGAACACAAACTAAAGCAACAGAACAACTATCAAAAAATAGATACTCATAACTCGATCAAATCTTCATGCAGATGTCTGAAACTTTACATGGATAAAATAGCTATACTCGACAAAAAACCCTTTAATCCACAACCTCTGATCATCAACATACTGAACTTCACTGCACTACTGACAACTTGCAACTTATTTTATTATAGTTTTCTCAATATCCTTGACATATACAACCTTAATGCCAATAGTGTTGACATCAATGACAACCACATATCAACAACATCCAACACACTTAACGTCTCAACCATTTACTTCTTACTAGCATCCTCATACCTGACTTATTACAAACCTATAGTTATACTCAAGTAGTTACATCCATTCATTGAATTAATGAGCAAGAATAGAATAGTACATCCATTGGAAACCAACAGAGGCAAATGAAATAACCATTGATTATATTATTCATAGCTTGTAGAACCAGTACATAGGAGAGAAAACTATAGAGAATTTATAGTAATATATTATATATATTATCACTATTATTATAAAAAAACCATGTACATATTGATAGAATTTTGTTGGAAACAAGCAACACTGAGAGGGGAGGGGGGTGAATCAGTGTTGTGCAAAAATTCAACTTTATTATTCTGTCATTTAACTTACCTAACCATTCAATAAAAGAAACATGCATCAACAAACAAAAAATAATCACAACACCATAACACTAGAATTTTTATGTGGAAACCATGTTAGGGGAAAATCCACGGTGGATGGCCAATCCACAATATAATATGAGTATACAAAAAAAGATAAATAAAAAATGGGAATGCACTTGCATTCAGGCTCACTGCCTAGAGCTCACTGCTCAAAAGGATGGGCTCACTACCCTACAATGAATTGGAATAAATACAAAAGAGTGAACTGATGAAATAACATCCACAATGCCTTTTTATAGCTCCATTTAAGCTTTGTAGACAGTTTGTTGTCCTGACTGATTCAACACTTCTGCTCTACTCTACACAACTCGCACTGTAAAAATATTAATGCACAAGTGAAATTGTGTATAATCGCCTAATCGCCTTTTTGATGATTGTAGGACACCACCACACTTTTTTTCTCACACCCAAATGATATATCGAATCTCTTATATATATTTGCATCTATAAATAAAATCACTATAGGTCGGTCTTGGTAAAACTTGAAAATATTATCAACTGTCAGCCCAAAATTACAATTGAATTTTCAATGTGGATCTAATACTGTCAGCTAGACTATAGCTGGAACCCATAATTAAATATTTGAACATGACAACATTTCAAATAATTTCGCTTTACACATCCACAACACGTCACATTCACTGAGTCGACTACAATGAAAAAATAGACAAAAAACATTCTACTGGACCTCCAAGCTCATACAACGACTGATGCAATACCATAAGATTCAATAATAAGATAACATATATTCTCAACAAGCAATCACAGGGATCCACAACACAAAACGATGATCCAGTGAAGTAGACAGATTAACTGACTAACTGGATACCCTACTCTTAAGTATTAGTTGGTAACACACAATACTTCACTTTATCTGCCGGTATGACTAGATGCTAATCTGTGGATCATGGAGATGACTTCAATCTCCATAAATGACAACACTAGAAGCCATATGCCAACAATCTCCCCCTTTGGAATTGATGGCAACACTTAGTGAAAAATGACTAAGTGTCGAAACTGGTAAGTACACTGCCAAAATTTAGAATACTGCTCCCCCTAAGGATGTCAAGACATTTTTCACTACACTCTCTCCCCCTTTGCATCAATGACAAAATTGAGGAATCCAAAATTGCAAAACTGTTGGGACTTACAAAAATTTGAAGACATTTGTAAAGCTATTCTTCAGGCCACTTAAGGTTGATTCCCAGATACTCCTCAAACTTTCCAAAATGGTTATATGACCACAAAGCAGATATGACAATGTTTCTACTACTTTGAGACTTACCAGATCAGGAGCGGTTATAGCATCTTTAGCTTCTTTCAGAGCATTTACCATCATTTCAATCTTTGGACTTATTAGTCCCCTAAGTGTTGGCCAAACAAGGACAAACAACTAAGAGGGGGGGTGAATCAATTGTCACAGAAATTTAAACTTTTTCTAACTTAACTTATTCTTAATCTTAGATCTGATGAATAAGCCATTAACCATAAGCAATCAACACATCAAAGAGACAAATAACACCAAGATTTTTGCGTGGAAACCCTGTTAGGGGGAAAACCACGGTGGATGTTAGTCCACAAGATTATACTTTGTTAGAAGTATAAAAATAAATAATAAAGGGAATGCACATGCATTCAGGAACACTGCCTAGAGCTCACTGCTCAATTACAAAAGAGGACTCACTGTCCAACAATAGGTTTTGGATTAAAACCATCCAAGATGTGAACTGAGAAAATAGCTTCTTCACAAGCTTGATTGTAGTTCCAATTAAGCTCAACACTTCTTCACACTCTACTTAGTAATGATATTCACACATATGCACATAGGAGCACACGAAGCATACTTTCCACTGATCACACCATCGCTCTTATATATCTGCTACAAGAGATTCCATCACAACTTCGTTGGCCAAGAGAATAAAATATATTCACAATGTTGGCCCAATTTTACAAATAAACTTTTAATGCATATCCACCAAGGCCGAACACAACATAGTGGAGACCCAAATTAACATCTCCAATACAAAAAGACTTTAATTTATTTCACCTCAAAGATCCACAACACGCTATCACCAACATGTCGGCCAGAAACATGAAAAATTGAACATGCACACAAAGATCTTCAACCATGAGCTCATTGATTAATGTGGACGTACCACAAAGATAAAGAATAAACTAGAGACATCTGAGAACACCAAGAAACAATAGAGAAGCATCCACAACAACTAAGATAACCAGAATCATATAATCTTCATTCAAGAACACTGATAGAGACTAGAAAAACACTATCAGACCACAACATACTTAGAACTTTATGCGGACCTCTGAAACTTCCGGTAGATGATCTAGAAACATTCAACAATAAACCTTTTAAACCAAATCAGCTAATCTTTTACGTACAAAACAAAATGCCTTCATGACCTACACAATTCCACTAGGAACCTAAAATACTTTTTCTTATAATTTTCTCAATATCCTCGACATATACAACAATAGATACACCAAATTCTAATAGTGTTTACATCAATGACAACCACATATCAACAACACATCCACAACATCCAACAATCTCCCAACACTAAGTTCATTTACTTTGCCAATAATCCTTTCATTTTCAAATTTTAGACTCTTTATTTGGTTGAGCAAAGACACCACCTGACTTTCTTGACTACAAATACTTCTAGCAAATGGGTCAAAAGTATTGGAAATGGTGACCAACTGTTGCTCAATGTCTTTCACCTTCTTCTCATTTTCTTTAGTAAATTTTGACAAGACTAAGCAAGATTTGTACACTTTTCCTCCTTCAGACATAGTACCTTGAATATTTTTTACGCAGGTACATAGTAGAGCTTTGTCTTTGGCAATCAATTCTTTTAGGCTACCAACTCTCTTTTCCTTGAACTCCTTTTTCACTTTATCCAAAGAAGAGTTCTCAAAAGATTCAAAATGAGAATTTACAGAATTTATTAGCTTCTATAACTCATCGTAGGAGGAACCTAATGGATCTAGAGCATAAGCATGCATTAGTTTCCATAAAACTCCAGATGCAAGCTTTAGTAGTTCACTATCCTCTATATGATATTTTAGAATCTTCTCACTTGCTTTGGCTTGAGGAATTTTAGTGACCTTCATCATGTGAATTGGAGATAGAGTAGATAGGTTAATTGAGTTTTTATCCAACTCAGGATCTGATTCTTCCTGAAGCTCTAATAGAGATTCCTTCACTTCCTCTATTCTTATTTCTTGATCCTTTCCCTTTTCAACCTTGAGTTCTAATTTAGGTGTTTCAACTTCTTCAGTATGTGCTTTCTTTTCCTCGGCTAGCACCTCAATAGGGACCTTAGTTGCCATAGGCAACTCTATATTTTCCTTATTAGGAGAAGTCAAAATATCCTAAAATTTTGGAGGATCACATACATCTATGTTCTCCTCATTCACATTATTTTCTTCTAATTTCTTTACCTCCACATTCACTTCCTCATTCCTTGAGCATTTTCAACATTGATTTCCTCAATGTTAATTTTGTCCCTTGACAAGAATTCTTCCAGAATTTTCTTAGTTTCACTGATAACAGTGTCAGTGTCACCAATCATGAGTTTATTTACCCTTGTTTTGCTCTTAAATCCCTTTTTAGCTTTTTCAAGGAGAAAATTCATCTCTTCTATTGACATTTTCGGGCACAAATAGACAAGAACTCTCTTCCTCATATTTTCTTCTTCTGTTAAGACTCAACCTCCTAGACTCCAAGGCATTATATAGATTTGTAGGCAAACCAGACATGATTTCAACAAGGAATTTATTGAAAAAATTCATATGCTTTATTGTTGCTTCTTCAAGAATTCTCTTACCAAATTCATCAAAGGTCTCATACCAATCACATAGTGGATTGAGATTTCCATCTTTCATGCCTGCATCCTTAACTTCCTCAATAGACATACTAGGCTTGTCAATATTGGCCTTTTTCTTTTCTTCTTCTCCTTTGTCAGAATATTTTCTCTTTATATTCAATTTGACAGTCTGTGTATTAGTAGAGCCTTTATCTCTCTTACTACTTCTTTTGAGTCAGTTTCTTCCTCTTCGTCTGCAGACATAGCTTTGTAAGCTCTTGTGCTTTTATTCTTCTATCTTTTTTCTGGAGGTCTCAGCTTGATTTGACTGAGTTGTAGAGGAACTTCTAGTGTGAGTAGGAGATGATCCCGGACTAGCTAATTCTACCTTTTCTTTCTCCTTAGTTGCTTCAGCTTCTTCTCTTTGCCTCACTTCTTTCATTTTTTCCACAAGAATACCCATACTTTCTACAAAAGCTTCTGTCTCTTTTCTTACCCTTCTAATTGTCTTGGGCTTTTTCAATTCTGAATGAATTTGTAAGTTTTTCTCTGCATAAGTACCAAACCTTTCTTCTCCCTGATCCAGTGGTGAATTCAGTAGGTGTCCAACATACATCCTCAGAATTTTCTCATCTATTAAATAACCCATAGGCATGATCCAAACAGTTCTAGAATCAACAACTTCCATAATGCACTGGTCAATGTCTACCATGAAGCAAATAGTGTCTTTGTATTTTTCCACTATTGAAGCAAGAATTCTTTCTCTAGCGTACATCAAGTTCTGAATGTTTTTAAAGTATCCCCACAAGACTAGCGGGTCTGTCGATCACCCAATTCACATAACTTATTCCATATCTGAACAACTATCGGTATATCATTACACCATCGAACTTTACCAACTCCCAGTATCTCACCCGAGAAGTAGAAAAACAAACATATCATCAAGTTACCGTATTTGAATATGTTCTTCTTATCCTTCTTGATTTTTCCCAAATTCTCCAATAACTGAGTTTTGAGTAGTTCACATAAATCATAATTTGCATTCTACTTGACCATTTCATATGCTGCATAGATGGCTGTGTTGGATATTGAATTCTCCCAGCTTGAATGATAAATATTAAAGCCGATAACCATTGATGCATATTTTACATCCACTGAGCCAATATCGTCTACCGTCATTTCTCTTCTGTCCCATTTCGAACCTGTTGCTTCAGTAACCTTATCATTCTTTACAGACTTCAAAACTGGAAGCTTACCGGTGGATTTTAGTCTGGTAACTGCACATATAGCTTCTTTTGTGATTTTGAATGGCACATCCAACCACATGAATTCATCATGGACACAACTCAACAAATATCGAACCCATTCATCTTCTTCAAATACAAGAAATTTCAAAAATTGCGCAAATTTCCTATCTTCTAGGGTTTTGAATTCCGGTTTCATAGTAAGATCTTCTTGAGTTATATGAGGAGAGTACAAATCCATCAAATGAGACGTTCCCAATTCTTCAATGTTTGCATGCACATAAGCCCTGATATCCTCAATATGTAGGACTCTGTATGACACCGATGGAAATGCACCTAAGGGCTCTATATCTACGAACTTATACAGATGCCATTTGAACTTTGGACGCGGCCTATCCTTAACTTCGACTACCAAAGGAGTAGACATGATTACAATCACACAAATTTATAGGTTTTCAAGAATTACCTTTCAGGGACGAAGACAAAATTTGATTGTAGATTTTCCTTTATGCTTGAGTCTCTCCACAAATTCACAATGATCACTTTTGAGCTCTCCAAACCGCTTCTCTTCAAATGCAATATGACAAATGAGGGTTGAAGTTGTTCCTTTTATTGTCCACATACCTAACTCCTTTATTTTGCAAAAAATGCTCTTGCCCTAATTCATCAAATTTTCTTCCTTTCAAGCACCGAGACATATGACTCATTCGGATCTCCAATATGCTTCACTAATGATTCTAACTGGTTGAACAACATCTGAAAAGAATCAACTCTCCTACTGGACACATTCAGATTCTAGTATCATTCATTTTCTAGAGGGGGTTTAAGAGTTTTCTTGATAGCTCCCCCTAAGCTAGAGACCTAAAATTAATTCCCTAAGGAATTACCAGAAATTGCTTCTGGTGCAGGTCCATTTCCTTCTTCAGAGGGATTCTTCTTTACCCATCTCTTATGCATTTGCTTCTTGATCACATCAGTAGTGACTTTTCCTTTTCCTTTCACATCTTGTTGCATATTCTGCTTTACTGGACCTCTTATGTTCCAACAAAATCCAGCAATGTGGCCAAATTT
Organism: Sequoia sempervirens; assembly: GCA_007258455.2. Taxonomy (NCBI): domain Eukaryota; kingdom Viridiplantae; phylum Streptophyta; class Pinopsida; order Cupressales; family Cupressaceae; genus Sequoia; species Sequoia sempervirens. Next base: position 53,998 of record VDFB02343045.1, read on the forward strand.
ATTGCAATTGTAGCACACAACATTTCTCTGTCTAGACCAACTGTTCCACTGGCTTTGACTTGATTTGCATTGATTAGCAATATGTCCAAGTTTATTGCATGCATAGCATCTGATATCTCTATAAAATCTATTCGTCACAATTCTGCATTCACTTAATTTATGACCATACTTATAGAAGTTAAAACACTGACCTAAGAATGATGGTCTACTTGTATTCACCCTACTTCTACACTAAGAAGCCATATGACCAAATCTATTGTAGACATAACAATAGCCATTAAATCTTTGAGCATTTGGTTGCCTTACCGGATTTCTTCTACCTCCTTCCATCTTTCTTCCTTGTTTGAATTTTCCTTGTCTGAAATTCCTTTGTCTAGAGTTCCTTTGTCCAGATCGAGAACTTTCTCCTTCTTCATATCCAAGACCTCATCTGTCACCATCAGTCCTCTATCGTTTGATCAATTCATCAATTTTGGATGAGCTTTCTTTGAATTTATCCTTATACTCATTTGCAGTAGCTAGTTCATCTCTGAGATCATCAAGTTTTTTTTCCAGCACTTCTTCATTATTCTTGGATTGCTCCAATTCATTATCTAGTCGGCTACATTGTTGAGACTTTTCTTTCAAAGACTATGCAAGATTTTCTTCATTCTTCTTTTTTTCTTCAATCTCCTTGGTCATTCTCATCATGATAGATTCCATCTCATGCTTCAAGACAACATTCTCTTTGGAAAACTTTTCACATTCTTCTGTTTTCTCTTTCAGGGCCAGACTAAGTTGTTCATCTTCAATGATTTTGTTATTTTGTTTGAGTTGACCAAATAATTCCTTTCTTTTCTCCCTTGATTCATTGATTTTGTCTTTCAAAGACTGAATGAACTTTTCTGCATTCTCAATATTTTCTTACAGTTCTCGGTTCTCATAATTTGACTGGTCTAGATCATCAAGGGCCACCATAAGTTGTTGTTGAAGACTACTTGTATCCATTGAAAAACACCTTCCAAGTTCTCCCCAAGTTGTAAGACTTCTTCCGAGGAACTAGCTCTGATACCAATTGTTGGAAACAAGAAACACTGAGAGGGGGGATGAATCAGTGTTGTGCAAACATTCAACTTTATTATTCTGTCATTTAACTTACCTAACCATTGAACAAAAGAAACATGCATCAACAGACAAAAAATAATCACAACGCCATAACACTAGAATTTTTATGTGAAAACCCTTTTAGGCAAAAAACCATGGTGGATGGCCAATCCAAAATATAATATGAGTATACCCAAAATGATAAAATACAAAATGGGAATGCACTTGCATTTAGGCTCATTGTCTAGAGCTCACTGCTCAAAAGGATGGGCTCACTGCCCTACAATGAATTCAAATAAATCTAAAAGAGTGAACTGATGAAATAGCATCCACAATGCCTTGTTAAAGTTCCAATTAATCTTTGTAGACAGTCTGTTGTCCTTTTGACTGATTCAACACTTCTGCTCTACTCTGCACAACTCACACTGTAAAAATATTAATGCACAAGTGAAACTGTGCATAATCGCCTAATCGCCTTTCTGATGATTGCAAGACACCACCACACTTCTTTTCTCACACCCAAATGATATATCGAATCTCTTATATATATCTACATCTAGAAATAAAATTACTATAGGTCAGTCTTGATAAAACTTGAAAATATTATCAACTATCAGCCCAAAATTACAATTGAATTTTCAATGTGGATCTAATACCGTCAGCTAGAATATAACTGAGACCCATAATTAAATATTTGAACATGAAAACATTTCAAATAATTTCTCTTTACACATCCACATCATGTCACATTCACTAAGTCAACTACAATGAACAAATAGACATAAAACATTCTATCGGACCTCCAAGCTTGTATAGCGACTGATGCAATACCATAAGATTCAATAATAAGATAACATATATGATCAACAAGCAATCATAGGGATCCAAAATACAAAATGATGATCCAGTGAAGTAGAGAAATTAACTGACTAACCAGATACCCTGCTCTTAAGTATTCTATTGGTAACACACAATACTTCACTTTATCTGCCGGTATGACTAGATGTTGATCTGTAGATCATGGATATGACTTTAGTTGCCATCAATGACAACACTAGAATCCATATGCCAACAACTTTATCCTAAAACATACTACCAGAAAGTTTAGTATTCTTTCTTGTTTCTATGTGACCCCTTCAAAACAAAACTGCCAACTGACCTCTCTTTGTAATCAACCTTGAAATCCATTTTATAAGACAAGGGAGAAACAAGCATCAGGCTAAATTACAATTACATTTCACTTCATTTCAAAACTAATTTCACCAGCATGTAAAATATCCCCCAGATAGTTAAAGAGTAATCATTTACAAGATAGGGGAAAGTAAAACACAAAATTCCAAAAAGCATTAGTCAGAGAAGACCCACCTACCTTCTAAAAGGAATCATTGTTGTAACATCAAAAACTTGCACATCCCCACCAAAAGCACAAATTAACAGACTAGCCAAAAGGAAACGAGTCAGCACAAAGGACTAAAAACCAAACACCAACTCAGAAATAAAACAAGGTGCTACCTTGCTTTGTTAGCAGCAGAGTAAGTACGCTCACTTGGTGTCCTTATTGAAATTGGGGAAACCTCCACCACCTCATCATCTGAATCTACCAATTCATTTATGGCTATAAGATACTGGTGCTAGCTTGAATCAGTCTAAGTCTCACTATCTAAGGGATCATCTGAGACTTCAACGGGAGAATGATGCTTGCCCAAATAAGCTCGGTGGTATTTTTTCTTCCTTGCTGCCTCTCTCTCAGGCCTCTCAGGTTTCTTCCCTTTTCCTTTAACCAATTCCTCCATAACAATTCTGCTTCTCAGATGATAGGCGCACTTGACAACGTTTCGTGCAGATTTATTACTAGCTTTTGTTTTCTTCCTTGGAGTTATAAAAACCTCAGGGATATCCTATTCATTCTTGGGAGTGTCACTTTGAGACTCAAGGGGATTGAGTCTCCTGGAGCTTCAGATTGGGCTGATAGACACACTTAGCTTATCCATTTTTTAGTAGAGTAACTAGGACAAAGACACCAATAACAACGTATGAATTCTATCAACTCAAGAATAGCTATCTCAAACTCTACAATAACTAAGAACAACTCGACACACTCCTACTCAGATTCTTAACTCTCAAAGACATCAAATGGTGAGGATAACAAGTAGGAAATCCTTACTAAATAGAGAAATTTGAGAGTGTCTGCATTAATGTTCTAGGAAAACTTGTGTGAGAGAACTGACAATCAACTAATTTGATTTTTGAACCTCAATCGTTGATCACATATTGAGACAAATCAACGGATAATCATTCATAATGATTAATTATGACAAAGTTAATTGCATGTGCTTGATGCCTTTTCCTAAACAGAGAAACCCAAGTGGATAGACATCCACCCTGTCTACATATTTAATCACATACTTAGCATTTGACATAAAACATGTCGTGTCATATTTACCTGCTCGCCCGTGGGAATTAATTTGCTTGCAATTCATCATAATAAGACAGTGGTGAGTGACCTCAATTTGATCTCAGATATCATCCCATACTCTTCCTTACTTTAGTTTCACCTTCCCACGTATACCAAAGTCTGATAGAATTGACGGCCACAATCAAAAACATTTCCCAAATCTCAAACACATGCCAAAAGAAACTAGTTCTAATATGGTGCCCCTTTAATCTTAGTATCATTTTGGAAAAAAATTAGCAGTACTTTATCTCCACTAAATTCCATCGGAGCCCTTAAAATTTTCCACAAGCAATCGCCCGCTTGCCCACTAAGAAATAGGAGGTACAAATGGGCCCGTCACGGGATGGTGGGGAGCGGTCAAGATTGGCCCATGTCACCCGCCATCAACCATTGATCTCTTTTCTTAAAAATCCTTTGTCATCTCCAAATCCTAGTAGGTCCCTCTATGAAGCAACATGTGTCATCTCGCCCGCTAGCCCACAACATTTTATAAGTATCAAATAAAATTTGATGGGGTGGCAGGGAGCAATGTAGATTTGACCACATCACCCAAAAACCACCGTAGATCTCCTTTTGATACCACTTGCGGATCAAAAAATGGTATCGAGACAACCACATAAGGGTAACATGTGTCAAGTGCCTGCTAGCCTATGTGATTACTTCACCCCAATACATAGAACAAATGGGCGCATGGGGAATGACCCAGATGAAGACACGTGTTGTGATATCAGTCATTGATCCTTCTCAAAAAATTTCCTGGTGACCCTTTGGAAGAAATGGTCCCACCACCAGTCATGACATGCAGGAATCACACGTCAGCCCCATGATTATTTTAATGCAAAATGAAATCAAACAGGCTCATGGGGAATGGCCAAGATGAAGACAGATCACTTAATGATAGTCTTTGATCTCTTTTATTACCACCCACTATCTTTATCGAGGGGATAGGGCCCACCAATGCAAAAGACACATGGCTTACGCCCGCTAGCCCATGAGAATAAAATAATAGGCAATAAAAAGGTCTGGGCATGCAGGAAACGATTGTGATTGGCTCATGATGATTGAATGATTGACACAAAACTTAATTCTACACATGTAACAAACATTAGTTTTTAAAAGAGGTCCATTACTAGGCAGACAACGGTCGGGGACATGAAGGAAAGGATTAAGGCCCTAGGAAAATATTAAAACCTGATCATAGACTTAGGAAAATTTTCACAAAAGATTTCAACCCTAGAAAATAATAACAATTTAGAACGACTGTGGGCATCAACCGGTATCATTAGGACTTAGGGGTTGATAAAAGAACAATCTTGATAGCACAAGTCATAACTTAAATGACTGGGAACCTACGTTAAAATTTCAACAATGAAATAGAACGTCAATCAAGAATTTTTAGACTCAAAGCTTAATTTGGAGGGGTTTTGACAACACAAACCCTAAAACAATGATGAGGAACATAACCCTAAGCCCTTAAAAAGAGGGTTAAACCCAATTTTGCAAGATTTAAAATGGAACCAAAGAATTTTTTTGAGGGGTTCCATCAGTGGCTCCTATTGGGGACACATGCCTCTCATAGGCATGGTGAGTTCCAAGAATCTGAGGGTGAAGCAGACCTGACACAAAAAACAAAACCAGGACCTACCCAGACTAGGCAAGAAGACCAGACCAAAAGAACCAACATTTGTACAATATTTACATAGGTTACAAAACCTAAACCACAAGATTCAATCTCCATCTTGTTTGAAGCCTTCCTCTAAGGTGCAAGTTTTCAATATGCACCTTGCAATTAAACCAGGCTTCAACTTTACTTGGTGGCCCCAGGACACTAAACTTAGGGTTGATACTTTCCCCTATCAAGAACCTTGTTTTCCATTGTCTGTATCATGTTAAGTTTGCAAATATTCTTATGTATCACCCACCTACTGATCATGTTGTAGTCTCTACAATCAACCACTATGGACATATGCATGAACTTTGTACTATCATGATTAACATGTCCAACTAGAAACCATAATCCAATGCTAACTAGAATCCATAATCAATGTAGCATTTTATTTTGTTTAGTTCACAATCATACCCTAGCAAGTGCTCCTCTAACAGGATAGGGAATTGGAAATACTCATAATCCATTTGATCACTATCACAATAAGGGGTAATATCAAATTCAATTTGATCATCAAACTGAAAACTCTCATACATACTTCTTTTTGGATGAGTATTCAAGGACACACACCTTATCTCTTCAGAGTGGTGTTGCACTCTTATTTCAATTATTTCAGGGTCCTTTCTATCTATCTTCTACTCCATACCAAGCATACATTCACTTTGTGGGATGAACAATAAATTTTCATACACATGCTTTTGTTCAAATTGGCACTCTCATTCATCAGAGCAGTTTAAACTAGCTATGCTACCAAATAATACACTTCCCTAGGAAAGTGGTTCATCAGATCCCCTAGCACATTTTCTTTCACTTAGATCAGGGTCACTCCCATAAAGAGCATCATTCATACCATTCCAGGCATCAAAAAATATTTGTCTTAGGCTCATTAACACAGTTCAATCCTCCCTTCCGATTATTACTCAACTTGAAAGAATTTTTTTCAAAGGATGGATCAACTAGTTCAAGATTGATATGATCAGTAGTAGGGTATTCAAATGCACCATACATTGATAGGTTTGTTGGCTCATGTGTGCAAGAATAGCTGCAATTTGAACATTCCTTATGTTCAACCGAGCATATTTTTCATTTCCTTCCTCAATAAAATTTATGTTAAAAAAATCATGTCCATCTCTACCATAAAACTTGTACATCCCATTTTTTTTCATAAAGCATTCAAGAACATGATCCTGATGTCTAACATCATTAATCCCATCATATTTAATACTGAATTCAAGTTCAAGACACTAAACACAGACATTCTTATCTTAAAATTCATCACTAGGCACATTGCCATGATATTCCAATTTTGAAACAACTGAACTGCATTTCCAGAATCCATCATATGCAAGTTGTTCATCTACAGGTGAGAGAAAAATATCATGAATACTAGTACAATCATATTCTTCAAGAAAGAAGGATGCTTTCAAGTCATTCTCAAAAAAAATATTCAATTTCATGAGAGCAATCAGAATTCTCATTTTCACTACCTTGGTCATCAACTCTCACAGGTATATCAGCAACACTTGTGATCACAACAATGTTATCATCTACACTACTACACAAACATTCATCTTCTAAAACATCCTTATCCATTGCTTGGATAGGAATTTGATCCTCAATAGGGCAATCACCACTATGAGCTTGAGGCCTCATTATTTGTATATAATCATACTTAGCCTCCTCAATAATTCTGATTGAACCAATTATCTAATCAAAATCCTAAGGTTTCAATTCCTTGGGCAAGGCACTAAGCCCTGGCTTATAAATGTCACAGACTATGTCAATGCATATTGAATCTATAGGTCATAACCATGTAGGAATTTCTTGCAAGGAATCTAAACAACTTGCTAACAACTCATATGGAAATTCCCCCTCATGTCTCTTCATGTTGGACAGTCTTTGAACTAACACTACCTGATCGTTATTACTTAAACTTTGCTATTTTTCAGTATAAAGGAGCAGTTCTTGAGCTCACAATGGAATTGGAACTTGGTCTGCTCTCCCAGAGATTTGGAATCTCACCATGTCCACAAGGGGCATGCGTCCCCAGTCAGAGCCACTGATGGCACTTTCAAAATTTTCAAATTTGAAGTTCCCATGATATAAAAAATTGATTTGCACACTCAGAAGTGCACCTGAAAAAATTTGCTCTAGTGACCTACTTTGGAGGGTCATAAATCAAAGCCAGTTGATTTTCATGTCAAATACTTTGGTGCTTGTATTCATCTGAAATATGTGAGCATGTATGTTATATTTTAGCTCCCTGTGATGAGATTTGATAGGGTTTTGAAGAGAATAGTTGGAGGGTTTTGGGATTTTTTTAATGTTTGCAAACTCTTAGTCTTGTGAAGTGGCCTCCTGTTCAGACTGATATTTCACAGTTGGATGATCGTTATGGAAAATGGATTGATTCTTTGCATTCCTCTCATATTCATATGCTCCCTAGTCCGATTTTAGAGCCACAGGATCAAGTTTGATATTTTTTTGAGGTCAAAAGCAAATATAGTTTGTTCTGTTTTTACATTGGCATTTCCAGAATGTTTCAAGGTGGTCAAATTTGACCCCTAATATCTTGTGATGAATGAATATTGAAGGAAATAAATCTTTCACACATGCTCAATGGACCTAAATAATCTAATTTTTCCATTGGTAGCTTCCCAGGAGATGATTTGGTATTTTTTTGAGATGGTGACTTGGCGAGTCCTAATTGGTTTTTAACAGGTGTTGTAGAAAAGTCTGATTGAGCCACTTTGAAATTGAATATCTTGCATCTCAAGAAATTTTTTTCTAAGTTGTTTGTTGCACTTAATTCTTGGGTCAAGTGTCTACATTCTTGTGCATTTAATCTCACCATCAAATTTGAATTTGTTGCATGATGATAAAAGAGGAAAATCTTTTATAGGGAAAATATTGTACATGCTTCCCCGATTATGTGGAAGCATATTTGGGTATGCAAAATTTTCAAGTGGTTTCCTTAAAGAGAAGTCATCTCATGGAATGCTCTAATTGGTGGAAATGCATAAAATATGTAGTGTTAGGGTTTTGGAAACTTTTAAGCATCTACAAATTGCAACATATGGTTTCTTGATCATATGGAGGCATATCTACATCTTTCTATCAGAGGCTACGAGCATGAAATTTGAATTACTCTCACCTACTGGAAAATGAAATCAATGTTTAGAAGAGTGGTGTGGTCACACAAAGAGGAGAGTGGAAAAATGGATGGCATAGATAATAATGTAACTCCAAAGATAAAGAAGAGAAAAAGTGAAAGCAATTAGTCACATTTAAATCGCGTTTCTTAGCTGGTGGATAGTGTTGCTCAGACTCCACTAAAGAAAGATAGTAAAGTAGAGCTCTCTTCAAAATATGGTAAAATTAAAAAGAAAAAATTTGTAGGCATTCTAGAATTTGATTTTATGGAGATATCTAAGAAACTCATTATTCCACGTTTAAACAAGGATCTAATGCAGTAGATAGGCTTGATTGCTTCAGATGGAGTCCCAAAATTTATCTCTACACCATTATTTTCACCTTCACTTGATCCTACTCTCCTATTCTACCCCCCAAAAGTGTAGGTGGTGCAGATTTTCTAGAACCAAGGCCTCATAACTCAGCTTCTGCAATGATATGAAGCAGAATGATGGAGCATGCTACCAATGGGAACCCATATTCAAGCTCAGAGGGAACTTGGTGCAATCTTTAAGGTTGATCTTTGGTAGAAAGTTGTAATGAGTAGAATGCAAGGTTTCTATGGAGATATTCCAATGGGAGGAAGGATCCGAAGAATGAATCAACAAATCTTGAGGCGGCTAGAAAATTGTATTGTAAAATGTTGACAATGAGACAAGGAAATGTTTACACTGCTAATGGGGGCGGCCATCGTCCTAGCTAAAAGGGGTCTATTAATATTGCAAATGGAATTTCTACACAACATAGTGGCATGACTGTGTTGAGGTGTTGTCAAACATAGTCACTTGGCACCCTCAATTTACATCTTATGTTGTGGGAATGGGCTACGAATTGTTCTGTATGGTGACACCAAAATCAGGCACGTGGAATTGCTTTGTTTGATGCTTGATCAAGTGATGTTTACTTTCCATAAGGAAACAGTATGCGCCAGAAGTGAAAATGTATCAAAATTGTTTGAGGGAATTTTACATCACCATGATTAACAAAGTTGTAGAGCTTGAATTAGGAAAAACAAAGAGTCAGATCCACGGCCAGCAGGAAACAAGTGATGTGGATGCATCTGCACCCTAGCTCGCTAGCCCACGGGAGTAGAAGGTGACGTCACTAACAAGCTGCGGGGGCACGGGGAAAAACTACATCTGCAAGCAATGTTTTTTAAATGTAAACTATTTCATTTTGGTTGTTATGAGGTTTTTCCTCCAGCCCACGAGTGTTGGTGTTACCGTGTGAAGTAAAATGTAGGGGAGTGGGGAGAACTTTTGGTGGGCTAGTGAGAAGTCCCAAATGAAATGTTTAAGGTTTTAAATGGTGAATTGAAAATGTTGTCTAGTGAAAAGGGATTTGGGGCTTTTAAACTATTTAAAAGAAAGTTTTTAAATGTAAATTGAAATATAAAGCACAGGTAGGATTTACTTTTTCCTGGTAATATATTCTTTTAGAATTTTTACCCTTTTAAAGGTTCTCAGTGAAAAATGAAAAAGTGGTAGAGATAAGGGTGTAGACATCCAAATTTGATCACTTCCATATGGTCAAAGGCATCTCCTTATTCATCCTTTTACTCATCTACTTCATCCTCTTTGCCAGTATTAATTGAATCAATTCATTTAATCAATATTTCATGTCCTACATAAGGTTTCTAAAGTATTTAATTTAATAAATACTTTTACCCTCTTTCCTCTCTAAATTAAATAAATATACCACTTTATTTAATTTAGTCATATAACCTCTTGGAATTTAAATTAATTTTTAATTCCTCACTTTCTCTCTCATTGTCACATCCTCCAACTTTTGCAAGTTGGCCTCTAATCTCTCTTAACCATCTAACCCTCTTCTAATCATAATTAATTTATGGTTAAGATGTGCACACCCCTAATCATCATTAGGGTCACATCCTCCATAATTTCCCACTTGCCTCTAATATGTCATTAATTTTTATAATCAGTTACTTGCACAACCTTAATCACTTAATTAGGTCAACCTAATCTCCATGTCATGTATGAAATGTGTCCTAAGTCAACTTTATTAAAGGTTTTCTCCTTTTGGAGAAGGCGCCCCTTTCCCTATGTGAATTTTTAATTCACATTTAATCCCCCAATGCATTCAAGGAATTTTAAATTCCTTCTCTCATTCCCATGTGGATATTTGATGAATTTTTAATTCCTCACATGTCCTCTCACCCTCATGGGGACAAGTACCTCCTTTATGAAGAGATCTTGTCCAAATCCCGAGGTACTATGTAGTACCTCCATGTCATGTACTCTCCTTCCAACTCATTTACACATCTTTTTCAAGCCACTTCACATGCCACATGTCAAGATGTGAGGGCTTGTGAGTTCTCAACTCACCATAACCCTACATCTTGGCCATGTTGGTTTAATCTCAATCGTCCATTTCTCTAGAGAATTCAAAATTCTCTATAAATACCCCCTCTTTTCTCTCATTTAGGGAGGAGATCATTGTGCTAGCCAAACTTTTGCAATTTTTTCATTTGAGCCGTACTTAGCCAAAATACTTGCATTTGCATCCATTTTCACTTATTTTCCATCCATCTTGCATCCCACACTTGCATCTTTTGTCATCAAAGGAGCATACAACATCGAATATCAAGGGATAACCAAGGATCGATTCAAGACAAGGTGAATCAACTCCATTTGTTATCTTTACTTTGTTTTTTAATCCAACCAGGCTAATCTTGAGGTGTAGGGTGTTTATAGTTGTTGTTTGCACTCTTTTGTTTGCTGCTCATTTTCTAACACATATTTTCACCTGTTCACATTTCTGGCACGCCCGATGGGACCCACAAACGAGACTGTATCTTTCATGTTTGCTATTTTTTTCACTTCTTGCAGGTGCAGGTTGCAGAGGGGTGGACCCGACCTCGAGGGGCAGACCTGACCTGACAGACAGGAAAAACCTGACCTCCAGGGGGCGGACCCGACCTTGCCGAGGGGCAGACCTACCCTCCACAGACTCCAGAAATTGATTTTTTGTAGATTTTTCAAGGAGGGGAAGACCTAACCTGACAGACAGGCGGACCTGACCTCCAGGCAGGCGGACCTACCCTCCAGACAGGTGGACCTTCCCTCCAAACAGGTGGACCTGACTTGGACAACTTTTTTCAGAAGGTGAAATTTTTGTTTTTAAAACTTTTTTTGGCTGTTTTAAGTGTTTCTAACCCCCTAACGTGTCTTGTTTGAGTCTGTGCAAGCATCTCATCAACATTTGGAAAGGAACAAGGACAAGATTTACTAACAATTTTCCTTGCAGGGTTAGTTATTTTTCAACCGCTACTTATCATTTTTCATGACTTAGGCACATAGTTTAACTAGGGGTGTCAATTAATCTTGTTTGTGGTGCTTTTTGGTAAGCTATTTGATGTATCCAATCCCTTTGCACCATTTGGCGATCCTGGGTGATGAGAAATCGTAGCTTACCAAGTATTTGTGTCTCCTTTTTTTCTTTTATTAGGGGACCTGCTTGGGGATTTCATCACCACAAGGGACGATCCCAACCATGCATACTGGTGGGGTATATAAAGGGGAGAGAGCGAAAGTTGTACCTCAATCCAACCATGTTGTAATTGGTGAAGCATTGGGACGATGTGAAGAGTTGGTCTGAGCCTCTAGTATCTCGCTAAGGTTCCCGACTCATGCTTGTAATGGGTTGGTGTTCACGGTTTGGGCCTCATGTACCGAGTGTATATTGAGGACTCCTTAGCAACCATGTTCATCCTATAATAGGAAACTTTTTCAGCCATCCCCCTTCTACTACTCTTAGGATTGTGTTGTTTGAACTGTCTTCTTTATGCGAAACCAATAATTTTCTGTTTAGTTGACTCAGCCATATTCTTTTGATTGATGCTTGTTGTGTTTTGGGTCCTTTGCCATAGTCATCTCTTCAAAAACTCAAGTTTAAACTTGTCTATGGGAGGACCTGCTCTCTAGGGGTGGACCTGACCTATCTAGGGGCGGACTTGACCTTTGAATCGACCCTTTTTTAGCCAATTTTGACCAAATTTTGTCTGATAGGCAGACCTGCCCTCCCAATAGGCATGCCTACCCTCCAGGGGTGGACCTGACCTATTCAGGGGTGAACTTGACCTTTGAACTGACCTATTTAAGCCTATTTTAGCCAATTTTGACCAATTTTTGTTCGACAGGTGGACCTTCCCTCTAGGGGCGGACTTAACCCTTGGCCAGTCAGTTTTATCATCTGTTTCATCATTCAAGACACCCGTTTCACTATTTTGCACGCTCGTTTCACCGTTCTAATCACTCGTCTCCCCATTATGAACATTCATGCACCCATTCCAAACGTTCGTGCACCTGTTTCAAGAGTCCATTCACCATCCTAAACGTTCATCCCCTCAGTCTGAGCATTCATCGCCCTATTCGATGTGCTCACTTATCCATCTTGAACAGCTATTTTTCGCTTGTTCTTAATTCAAATAGTTGTTTCTGGCCATTTTTCAGTTCCAGGGACAGACCTGACCCATCCAGGGGATGACCTGACCTCGAGGGGTGGACCTAACCTTCAAACAACTTTTCCAGTCCTTTGTCTAGCCATTCTGGGAGTCATTCCTTCATTTGGGATTGTTGTTTTCATGTTCTGAGTAATCATTCGCTCATTCTGAGCCTTCATTTCCTCATTTTGAAAGTCAACCTCCACCATCAAGCATCCATTCACCCATTCAGAGTCCTCATTTATCCATTTCGGACCCACATTCACTCAGTCATTCTCCCCATTCTAGATATTGTTTCCCTGTTTTGGATCATTGGTATTTCATTAACTTTGTTAAAGCATTTATCCAGTTTGACCTAGGTGTTCATCTCTAATCATCATCTATCAAAACCAACTTAGGATTTTCATTTGTCCTAAGTTGGTCATCCTTGTTGGCCCAATCAATCCACTTCTATCTCAAGTTGGATTTGGTGTTGTCATATATCCATCCTTTAGTCGATTAATCAACACCTAGCATTACCAAGGATCACTCTTGAACTCGGATGTGGATTTCGGTCATCATCATTCATCCTACCATCCAATCTTATTAATTGATCATCAATCGCCCAGTCAATCTAGTCAATCCAATCCAATTTGACCAATTATTTACCAATTAACCCAATCTGATCTCATCAAGCAAATCCGCTTTGGTCAAATCAATCATCCAAACCAATCCTACTGAGCCACATCCTTGTTGGCTAATCCATTGGGTCAATCATTTCATCGTCATCTTGATCATCCCAACATCCTAGTCCATTCTACCATCTTGCATGCTCGTTTAGACACAGTCACAGGAAAGGAAAATGGCCGAGCAATAAGGCCAAAATTACCAACCAAACATCCTTCAAGATCCCAACAACATGACTAACGTCACACAAGATCCCCATAATGGTATGAATATCCCTCGAGATCCTCAGAATGGTACATCATCGAAGTCCAATGTTGATGGTCAAAACACATCACCACCTGGAGATGAGAACATGGTTAATCAACCCGAACATACACTTCAGGAACACTTTAGTAACCCTACCAATGTGCAAATGACATATTGCCTTCTCAAAAATCATGGGAAAGAAATCTTGGCCCACTTAATTGAAAGAGGTGTCAAACCTCCATTAGGCATCAACCTATCCAAGTATGGCAGTTCCACCTCTAACATACCCCAAGATTCACAAAATGCACCAGGTAGTTCGTACATCCCCAATGTTCCCCCAGTCGAGGGTTGGCACCAACCTGAATTCGGCAATGCCATTCTCTATCACGTTAACAATCCCCCACACACCACAATCTCAGTCGTGGGGGCTCCTCAAGTAAATGATCCCAATAATCCTTTCACCTATGGTATGCCACAAAATTTTCTGCAACCTCTGCCATTAATGTTGATAGCACCACTCCTTTCCAATCAACCTCCCGTCAACACTGGGGGCAGCCCTTTTACCACCTTGCCTCCACTCCTGAAGGCCACAAACCTACCATCGCCTTCGTACGCATCTCAACAGCCTCCCCAATCTAACATACCACCTCCATTACCGCCACAAGGTACATCCCAACTGAATGTTCCCTTCGGTACCCAACAACCTCCTTTGCAGAATGCCTCTACATTATCTCAACAGCCTTGTTAGCAACAACCCCCACATAACCCCTTGATCTCTTCACAACAACCACCACACCAATCACAAAGAAATCTGTCCCAACCTCTCACTCAAACCATATCCTCATTCCTCACATCCATTCTACGGCCGCAAGCTCAAACACAATACAACATCCCATCTCGGCCCACACAACACCTGACGTCACATCAGCAACCTCCCCAACATTATTATTATCATAACCAACAACAGTCCCAGTAACAACCACCTTGTGTGGCCTCCCAACAGTCGCAACAATACCTTCAGTACCAGTAGGCCAATCCGCAACATAACATTCAAGCTCCTCAGCATCCTACCGCACACTTTTATCAAACAAATCCATACTATACATCGCAACAACAACCCTAGTACCAAAAAAATCCCTTGGAATACCAACAAGGGATGTCATCATCTCACTATCAAAATCCATACCTCAACCTTCAGACACTCTCTCAGTGGGATCCTTCATTGTCCTACCACCCATATCCATCCAACCCATCTTTGGCTCTCATGCCACCAGTCAACTCAGATCTGTTAGAAATCAAAGCCACTCTGAACGATCTTCAAGCTGGGACTGGAAAACAATCGTTCAAATTTGAAGACATATGTCCATATCCATTTGATCCCTCCATCTCGTTGATCCCCTTTCCTAAACATTTTGAAATACCAAAATTTGATAGATATAAGGGGAACAAAGATCCTAAGGCCCACTTGCAAGAGTTTTACTCCCTGTGTCAGGAAGTTATGCAGAATGATAACTATCTCTTGCGCCTATTTCCATAGAGCCTGATAGGCAATGCCCTAGAATGGTTCATGAGTCTAGAACAAGGGTCCATAAAATCCTTTGCAGATCTTTCAGAAAAAAATGTTTCTTACTTCTCCTTCAATCTAGAGAAGGACACAGATACCTTGGATCTCCTCAAAGAGAAGCAACATGAAGGTGAAACCTTTGCTAGCTACCTTCAAAGTTGGCGTGCGCTAGCAAGCTAGATGAAAACCCCTCTCAAAGAGAAAGACATGGTCACACTCTTTGTGGAGAACTCTCATCCCGACATGGCTCATAATTTTAGGTTACACTGTGTCACCACTTTCGCTGAGATAGTGGAAAAGGGACCCATCCTTGAACGTGCCCTTATTGCGAAAGGGAACATCAAGATACACAACCATGACAAAGAAAGGCCATTTGATGATAAGTCACGCTTTTGGAACAAGAATAGAAACATAGTGAATGATGGTGTCACTAACACTAAACATGTTCAAGTGGCTAATACATCCTAGAGACAACAACCGTCTGTGCCTAATGCCATATCTATGCCATAGGTGGCATCTCGTTCTCCTCAGCAGTCAAATTAGAATAGTCAAGGGAATAGCAAACGCCAGTATACTCAATTAAGAGAACCCTTGAGTGTCATTTTCAATAAGTTGTTACAAGTCAACTATTTGATCACATACCCTGTCACCAAACCACTTGATAAATCCAAGCCCAAACCTGCATGGTTTAGGGAGAATGAATATTTTGAATTCCATAAAATTAAAGGGCACACTCTGAATAAGTGTCAAGGTCTCAAAAACTATGTCCAAGATCTTATCGATTGAGGAGATATCAAGGTCGACACCAGTCAAGCTTCATCATCTAATGCTCAATTGCAGATATACCAAAATGCCTTCCCTAACCATAATCAAGGGACAAGCACCTCCAACAAAAATTTCCAATACAACAACACAAATAACATAAGTTGCAAAAGTGTACCCCTCAATTATGATGGCATTGTCCATTACATTGAACAGGTAGAACCGCATGTGTCTATGATACATGTTAAGGCTAAAGATCCCCAATGTGTTGTTGCTACCTGACAGTCTTGCATTACTGTCCATGTAGCCTCTACATCCCCCCAATCAAATCCTATAAACTCCCAGTACAACATTCTTGATCACTTAGGAAAGACCCCTGCTCAGATCTCAATCTTGGATCTGCTTAATTCTTCTCTCGTACATCAAGAAATTCTCAATAGAGATTTACAGGAAAATCATGTACCTAATGACATCGATCCCACCCGGTTCCAAGGTTTAGTGGGACACCTGGCTTTATCTTACCAGCTACACTTCAGCCAAAATGACATGCCAAATATTGATTCCATTCATAATCATCCCTTGCACATCAAAGTCCTAGTTGCTCGTCATAAAATAAAAAGGGTCCTGGTAGATAATGGCTCTACCCTCAATCTATGCACTTTGAAATTCATAAAATAGGTGGGGTATAGTCAAGCGGATTTGAGTAATCAAATCATCACGATCAAGGCTTATGATAATGCAGAAAGAAATTCTTCAGTCTTCCCATCCAGGTTGGACATGTAGTTCAGTATACTACCTGTCATGTCCTTGATCTGGACTTGCCATATAATCTCCTCCTCGGCCGCCCATGGCTTCACGCTATGCAAGCCATCCCCTCCACGTACCATCAATTCCTAAAATTACTGTTTAATGGACAAGAGATCACCATTTATGCCGACCCTCAACCATTTGAATATTGTCGCGCTTTAGAAGCATCATTTAACCATTTACATTATTGTCTTGGGGTTGAAATGGGGAAATCTCAGTCATCATCCTCCAATCCATCATCCACCATGACGATCACTCCATCTTCCGCCACTAATCCTACAGTCACCAAATTCCAGATCATTGAAAAAGAGTGTGGTGAATATGAAATGCATGCCACTCTAAATGTGGCAACCATGCCACCATCACCACACATGTATGGCCAACCTTCATAGGCTACTCCAAAGGAAGACAAGACTATCACCTTCAGTGCAAAAAACATTCCCACGACTACTTTCTGGTCTCCTAGTGTAAAGATTGATGCACCAGAAGAGGATATCAGTCAATGGGTATACCATGAAGAACCCCAACCAAATCCTCCTCTAAAGGAATACTTTCAGGGAGCATACCCTTGGTCAACTAAGTTCACAGAAAAGCATAACTATCAAGGTGGGGGCCTAGGTAAGGAAGAACAGGGACGGTTGCAACCTATTGATGTATCAAAGCTGCCAAGGAATATAGGCCTTGGCTATGAAAAAAAAGTAGAAAGGTCCTACAACATCATTTAATACTTCCAATAGTGTTACTATGGACAATGGTCCCTTGGAAGACATACCCAAGGAAGAATCCATCATATGTGCATATGATGATGTTGATCACACATACCTCTCATCCATGTTTGATTGCTTATCCATCTTTACCATCATCCTTTCTCTTTGCCATCTTGAGCTCATTGATTGGGACCTATGTGATAGCACACCTTCCAATGTCTCCTTGGATACATATGTAAACCTCATGGGATTGGGGGAAGATGAACGCTCCAGTCGCAAAAATAAAAGCAAGGAAAATAGAAAGCGGTCATCTAGTGAAAACCTCCTCGAGGCACTTCTTGACCTGGAAAAAGTAAAAATAAAGGGTGCATCTGATAGTGAAAACCTCGAAGAGGTGCTGGAGGATGGAGACATTCATCTTACCTATGTGGGAACTTAGTTACCTACACGATCATCCATCCTAATCGAAGAGACTCAAGAAGTTAAACTAGGTACTATAGAAAACCCTAAGATCACCTATGTGGCCAAATCTTTATCAGAGCAAGAATATTCAGTCATTCTTCAGCTACTCCATGATGGTATCATTAACTTTTCCTAGTCCTACTCAGACATGCCAGGCTTAGACCTTGCTTTGGTAGTTCATCATTTGGATGTTCGCCCAGATGCCAAGCCTATCAAACAAAAGCTATGAAAAATGCATCCACAGGTAGCATTATTAGTCAAGAAGGATTTGGAGAAATTACTAGATGCCAGTTTTATCAGGCCAATTGACTACTCTGATTGGATTTCCAACATAGTACCTATTGCCAAACCAAATGGAGACATTCGGATTTGCAAAAACTTTCAAGATGTTAATAAAGCCTATCCAAAAGATGACTTCTCGCTACCTAATATTGAAATGTTGGTCAACCTAACTACATGACATGAGATGTTATCCCTTATGGATGGTTTCTTTGGTTACAATCAGATCCGAATTGCACCTGAAGACCAACACAAGACCGCTTTTACAACACCTTGGGGTACTTTTTGTTACAATGTTATGCCCTTTGGTCTCAACAATGTGGGGGCAACATATTAGAGGGAAATGAATGTCATCTTCCATGATTTCATCCATATTATCATGGAGGATTATGTCGATGACTTGCTAGGAAAATCCAAAACCTGAGCAGAGCATCTTGTCATCCTGAAAAAGATCTTTGAGCATTTAGAACATTACAAGTTACGACTAAATCCAAGAAAGTGTGTCTTTGGTGTCACATCAAGAAAATTGTTGGGTTTCATAGTCTCCTTAAGGCGTATTGAGGTTGATCCCACTAAGGTGAAAGCTATTCTGGCTATGCCACCCTTGCCCAATCTGAAATAATTAAGAAGTCTCCAAGGGAAGATGTAATCTATTCGTCGGTTCATAGCCCAACTTGCAGATAAATGTCAGTCATTCACCCATCTTCTAAAAAAGGATTCCACCTTCAAATGGAACCAACAGTGTCAGACAAGTTTTGATAAGATCAAGGAATACTTGGCTCATCCACCGATCTTGATGCCACCCATTCCAGGGAAACCCCTCCTGCTGTACATCTCCGCCACTTCAGTCGCACTGGGGGCATTATTGGCGCAACATGATGAATCATCAAAAGAAAGAGAAATATACTACATCATTCAAACACTGGCCGGCTATGAATTAAAGTATTCACCCATGGAGAAATCCTGCCTTGCAGTGGTCTTCAGTACACAAAAAATCAGACATTACATGCTCAGCCATTCGGTCAAATTAATAGAAAAAATTGATCCACTAAAGTATTTGTTATCCAGAACCACTTTAACTGGTCGCATGGCTAAGTGGGTCATGCTTCTGAGTGAATTTAACATAGAGTACGTAGATCGCAAAGCCATAAAAGGAAAATTCATAGCTGATCAGTTGGTTGAGGCACCCCTAGTGGATGCTTACCCTCTAGTCACGAAATTCTCAGATGAAGAAGTTTGCACAGTTTCAGAAGCACCTACTTGGATGTTGTATTTTGATGGTTTATATACTCATAATGGATTAGGTGTGAGAATTCTATTGGTTACCCCTCAAGGTGATTACATCCCAAAATCATTCAGGATAGCATTTCTATGTACCAACAACATAGTTGAGTATGAGGCCCTCCTCACAAGCCTCTGAATTGCAAAGCAATGGCACATAACTCACTTGAGGGTCTTCAGTGATTCATTTTTGGTCATTAAGCAGGTTAATGATGAATTCTTAACAAAAGATGATAAGTTGTTACCCTATAAACGCATGGTGGATGATTTCAAGAAATATTTCACCTTCATACAATTTGACCAAATTCCTAGAGTACAAAACAAAGCAACTGATGCAATGGCTACTATTGGCTCCCTGATTGACATGCCTAAAGATCAGACAAAATGCGAGTTCCTTGTAGAACAAATTTTAATCCCAGCATATGATATCCCTGAGACTGACATGGTGTACGACATTGTGGGCCCCACTTCCCCATGGTACCAAGATATATATGCTTATCTACATGACAATATTCTACCCCCATACCTCACACAAAACCAATGAAAATCCTTTATTCAATGTTCAGCCCGATACATTATCATCGGTGATACTCTTTATCGACGTGGGTATGATGGAATCCTCTTGAGATGTCTAAGTGAGACCGAAGCCCATATTGCACTAACGAAGGTACATAGTGGTGTTTGTGGGGCTCATTCAAATGGTATGGCTTTGGCCAAAATGATTCTTTGAGCTGGATATTATTGGCCTACATTAGAGCACGATGCTTGTGAATTCGTGAAGAGATGTCTTCCCTGCCAACAACATGTCGATTTGATTCATGCTCCAACACAGGACCTTCAACCCCTCCTAGCACCATGGCCCTTCTCTCAATGGGGTTTTGACTTGATTGGAAAGATTTACCCACCATCTTCTGACGGCCATACATTCATCATTACTGCCACCGAATACTTCACCAAATGGGTAGAAGAAATGCCACTCTCACAAATCACCGGTACCCAGATTTCAAAATTCATACTTTACCATATTCTTTGCAGATATGGTATTCCATCAACCATCCTATCTGACAATGGAAAACCTTTTAAAAACCAAGCCATGAAACACCTCTACAAAGCCTTTCATATCCAGCATCGTTGGTCAACGCCTTATTACCCCCAGGGTAATGGCCAGGCCGAAGCAACCAACAAGACCCTTATTTGCATCCTCATGAAGGTTGTCAATAACACTAGTTGAGATTGGCACCTCCATATTCATCTTGCCCTCTAGGCATATCGTACCTCCATCCGTACCCCTATAGGTTCCACCCCCTATTCTTTAGTGTATGGTGTTGAAGCCATCTTTCCAATTGAAGTTGGGATCCTATCATTGAGAATTTCTCTAAAGAACCTTATCAGTGAGGAGGATGCTCATGTTGCATGACTTGCACAGCTGGATTTACTTGATGAAAGACGAATCAAAGCCTATGATCATCTGCAAGAATATCAGAACTGCCTCAAGCGTAACTACAACAAGAATGTTTGTCCTCAACAGTTCCAAGTTGGTGAACTTGTCCTTAAAGAAAACCAGCGCACCCAGTAGGACCGAGATAAAAAAAAGGCAAATTTGAAGCAAACTGGTTAGGTCCTTATATCATAGCTGCTAAATATGGATCTAGGGCATACAGACTTGCTACCCTTGAAGGAGAGCCCCTTGAAGAACCTATCAATATCATGCATCTGAAGAGGTTCTACACCTAAATCTACTTGGTAACCCTACCTACAAAAATTGCCAAAAATCAAAAATCAAAAATAAAAAAAGTCCAAAAATAGTAAAGAAAAATAAATTTGTCCTATGGTGAAAACTGCTTTTGGTGGCACCTCGGATAAGTACAGGTGATGAAAACCTAGCAATAGGCATTATCTACCTTGCGTCCTAGTTACTTTATAACTTCATCTATTCTATCCTTACATCCCCTCCCATCCTTATCGTTGGCCGCTTGGTATATTTTGATTGAGCATTGGACGACCTACCTTGGCTATCCCTTATCTTGACTTTTTTGTTATCCCACTCTGAGCTTGTGGCATTCATCTAATCGTCAGTCATTTTATGTCATCACATAGGATCATCCATCGTGTCGGTCTCCATCTAGATCTTATCTTGTTGCGTCAGTCTTCTCGCCCTTTGTCGAACTACGTTTCCCCTGCACTATCACGTAGGCAAGGTTGATCAGTTGATTTGCCCCTGGGGCATTCGGCTCATCTTATGATGGTCCTCCATCATCTGTCCTCCTTGTCTCTTATCCACTTTTCTCCATGGTTGGTTGTCATTTTTCTTTTTCTAAACTACGTGGCCCCTGCGCTTTCATGTAGGAAAGGACAATCTTTTGATCCACCCTCGGGGCTTTGTTTTTTGCTTTATCTGGCTATCTTTCGTCATCTCTCATCCATCTCCATTAGTCCTCTTTCCTCTTTATCCATGGTCTTTCTTGAACTATGAGGGCTCTGCGCTTTCACGTAGGCAAGGCTAATATTTGATCAACCCTCGAGCCCCTAGGTCTGTAGGGTGTGTCGGTCCTTTGTCTGGCCTTTGCGTCATGTTGTCAAGAGTACCCTTACCTAGTTGATTCTTCACAAGAAAGATCCTTTAGTGATGGAGAGTCTGATTAATGACAAAATATCTTGTGTGAACTGGGTCATTTTAGTTTAGTATCCATCATCGGTCTCAGCAGGATGCATCCTTCCTAACAAACCACATCAACCCATCCATCTTCGTGATCCTATGGCAAAGGGCATTTGTCTTTGATTATGATTTCTTTTCATGCTTTTGGATTTTTTTTATCATTTGAGTTCCCTGTTCTCACTTATCAAAACTGTCATGATCCATAATATTATGGTGTGTTTTGAGTTAACGAAGGGGCATCTCTTGATTGTTTCTTTTGTTGCTGTCTGTTGGGTCATTCCCACACAGTGCCCACCAGGACCCCTGGGGTCATGTGTTACATTGGGAACATCTCTTTGTGTTTGTGGTTATTCCAATACCTGGCCCGACCAAGGTCCTCGCGACTTTGGGGTGTTGGGATAACCTTGTTTGCTATGTTTGTTTCATGCATTGGATGCCAACTCGCCTTGGTCTTATATATCAAGGTATTCTATATCTTATGCTATAGAAAAAATCAATGCTCTAAAGATGGAAAATTGCGTTCTTGACTGCATTTCATTTCATTACATGCACCCTTCATTCAACCTTGTTCATAACCCATGACTTCTGATTTAGGTTATGCAAACTTTGATTCTTTTCCCTTGGTTTTCCTCTCAGGGTACTAATTGTTCTTGATAGGTACAGTGCCACACCCATGTTACACCTATCATCTACCCACATTCCCATACAAGTTCTTATTGACATATAGGTTTTCATTATATATACTCATGTTTCATTCATATTGAAGGTCACGTTGTAGATACAACATATTTATTTTTATAGACTGATTTGATTAAGTATCCCAATTTCATTTAGCGCATACATGTTCATATTAACATTTGCATGATACATGCATCACCATATTGTTAGATCCATCCTAATTACATTTTATACCAAGTATTCATATCATCCTGCATTATAAACATTAATACATGCATAATCATCCATCCACATAAACATCAAATATCATATACATGTGCATACATAAACATAATCATCCATCCACATAAGCATAAAAAATCCTATACATGTGCATACATGCATAATCATCCATCCACATAAACATCAAATACCATATACATGTGCATACATAAACATAATCATCCATCCCCATAAGCATAAAAAATCCTATACATGTGCATACACCCATAATAATCCATCCACATAAGCATCAAATATCATATACATGTGCATACATGTATAATCATCCATCACATAAAACATAACACATAGTGTCAATAAGGGCTATCGCATATCATAATCAAAATAATACAATGTATATCTCGTCATAATAATCCACTACAAATCCATCATATATCATCAAATAAGGTACATAATCTAGAGATGTAGATCACCTCTAATCTCTGTTGACATATACTAAACCTCCATCCTGTACCTGTCAAAAAACCGATATCCTGTCATCTGCTCTCTGACTGCTCTACTATGAACTGCCCATGTATGATCTCTGAGGAGAGTCAAACATTGGCCCTCTGTGTGTAGGGGTCCCCTGGTAATCACGAGTAGGAGTCCCCTGGTACCCGTCATAAGGAGAAGGGGTCTGCTGATAGTAGTTATACCCTCTGGTACGTGTCCCTAATGACTAGGATGGTACTGGCATCTGAGGTACCTATTTGATGTAGCGTGTTGTGCACTGTGCCGGATCTGGAACTGCCTGCTCATAGGCACACCTCCAATAACTTGCCTCCTGCATATAATCATCCCACTACGCAGCCTGATACCTAGCGGCATTTCTCTCATGCCTATATTTGTCTCGATCCCCACTAATGGCCCTCCTCTCCTGCCCCCATGCCTCTTGTGCTAATATTAGTTGTTGTACCTGCTATGTGGCTCTATCTCTCTTACCCTTGATAGCTTGTAACTGTGCCTATAACCCCTGTACCTTTGCCCCTAGCTCACCCCTCTCAACCTACACTGCCTGCAACTGAACTTGTGTTGTGTCCCGCTCACTGTGCAGCATCTACATCTCCACCTCTACAGCATCTCTCTCCCTATGTGTGACCTGTCCTCGAGCCACCGCTGTATCCTTGTCCCTCTGAAGTGCCTGAAGTCTCAACTCGGCTGCATCTCACTCTCTCTGAAGAGTTGATACCTATGACACCGCTGCATCTCTCTCTTTGAAGAGACTAAATTTTTTCCTCTACCACCTGCCTCTCGCTCTGTAACACCTGAGCACGTGCCTGTACCACATCCCTCTCTGCCTCTATGACCTGTACCTGTGCCTATGCCACATCTCTCTTTGTCTGCAGCATGCGTATTTGCACCCTCATCTCCTCCTCTCTTTGTTGCATCAATCCCATCTCTCCAACTGTCTACTCTAAACAGTACACTCTATCTTTGAGCTCATCCCGCTTCTAGTACAGATCTTCTCTCTCTCCCCATAACCACTCTAGCTATCTCTGCAAACCCTCTATATCTCCTACAGTCCCTGCCCTGTCCCTACTCCAACAGCCTGTTGTATCGCCTCCTCAGCCACCAAATGGTCTCTCTCCCATCTCACTACATCCCCCTCCTCATGCTCCCTAGCCACCTCCACTCGCAACCTCTCTACCTTTTCCTGAAGGTCAACCACCTCATCTCATGCCTCATCCCTTTCTCTCAACAATCTCCTCTCCACATCGGTCACCATAGTGGCCAGATCTGAGTATTCTCTCTCACTCTGGGAGAATCGTGACTGTAGCTCACTCATCTTTGCCTCTAACCTAAGCTGCTCCACCTTTGGCTATCATAATCGCTACTCACTAAGTCGTACTCTCTCCAGGGTCCCTCTCAATACCATTGTCGGGTCCTCTCCTCTAGGTGGTGCTGTTGATAGTGGTGGAATGTCATGTACCTCTGCATCAATATCCATCTCATGTGGCTCGTACCCCTCACTCTCTATCGACGCCTCCATCTCATCCACATCAATCACCATGGGGGCTCCCCCTCCCCCTGTCATCCTCTCTTGCTCTCCACTGGCCTCGACCTCCTGTCTCTGTCATTGATGCCCTCCTGTGGCCACATCTGCCTCCTGTCTCTCCTACTCTCTGCTGGCTTTGACCTCCTCCTATCTCTCCTACTGCCAATCTCCTGGGGATGCATGCACCTCCTGTCTCCTCCCTCTCTGGGCCTCCAGTTCCCTATCCTGTTGTGTCGTAACCCTGGCCTCACCTCTCCCTCCTTTGCTCCATCTCCTCCTTGGGCTCTACGTCATCGTCTCCTCCTCCTACCTACCCTCACCGACTCCTCAGATACTCCAATTGCCTTCTGTCCTCCTCTCCATTGTCCTCCTCTCTCCTGAACTCCTCTCCACTATCCTTGTGGACCCTATCCCTCTCTCTCCACCATCAATTGTCTCTCATCCTCTGACTAGAACCCTAGTGCCCCCTCAATCGACACCACTGGTGTAATCCGTGGAGGCAGATGTCACCTAAACCACTGACCATACTGATCTATCATCCCTGCATCTCTTGGCCCCTCCCTCCTGCCTGAGTATGGCACAAACTATAGTGCCTCCAACTCCTCTGACACTGTATCCAAATCCAACTCATCCCCCCATGGCCGCTCTCGTGTTAATCGTCAGAATGACACTCTCCCCACGGGAATATCCTGCCTCACTCTAAATTGCCTTGTCACCCAATCTGGCCTATGCAGCTCTACTACACACAGACCTCTCCTGATGATATAGCATCATGTAAAGAAGTAACCCCTGTATGCCTCTTCATCGTCCCTCCAGTCCCTAAATCATCGCAGCATATACAGACGTCATACTATCATCTCAACCTGCACATCATCAAATCGTCTTCTCCACACGTCCACATCTTTGACATCCTGATATCGCAGTATCGTTCCTGCCTCTGTCCCCCATCCCCAAGCCACTACTGCTCTATCATCTTGCTCTCCTGCTCTCAACACGACCGACTTGGTCACCCTAATGTGCTCCTAGGCCCACACCTGTAGCAATGTGACGTGTGTCACACTCAACACCTTTCGATAGCATATCACATGCATATCCTTATATAGCTGAGCCAACATATAGGTCCCCCACGCAAATTGACCTTCTCGATCCTCGATGATGTGACAGATCACCTCGACGAACTTGAGATTCAGGAATCGACCACTTTGATTTGGCAGCAATATCCTGCCAATTAGCCCTGCTAGGTACAACGATAATGTCGTTACCTTACAGGACGAGCATCTGTCCACGTCCAACTATTTCCGTTGAATCGGTAACTCGTCATTTCCAAACACAACTTGCACGGACTCATCCAGTGCCTCGCCCTCTACCTAGCACTTACTAACCGAGAGCCCTACTATGAGGAGCCTCAGAATCCGCCATACGTCCTCTAGAGTCACCGTCATCTCCCCAGTCGGTAGATGAAATGTCGATGTCATCGAGTCCCAACACTCTATCAATGTTGTCAACATGGCCCTATGGGCCTTAATCATCGAATAAGATAGCATGTCAAACAGTCCTGCCTCTGCTAGCGCCTGATGATTCGTGCCTGTCATCGCTGCTATACATCTACTTAGTACCTTAGACTATCTCTCCCACGTGCGCAAACTCTCAAAATCCTGCATCCATGGCATGACCACTATGTCATTTTCTCCTTTCTTCTTGCATCATTTTTTCCCTTCTTTCTCTCCAGTCCCAGGATTCCCTTGCCTATCCTTTCTCTTTCCCCCCTTTTTTCCCTCTCTTTTTCATCTTTCCCCTTTGTCAGTCCTACCAGATCCTGACTCAGCCCCTGGCCTCACCCGAGATCTCGAGCGAACCTGCCCTGAGTGTGGACGGACCCACCCAAACCTGCGGGCGGACCCACCCCGACCTAGGTGGACTAGCCCTGGCCAGCGGGTGGACCTGCCCCAACCTTGGGTGGACCCACCTGAGCTCAGGCCAAAAAAAAAAAAAATCCCCCCTCTTTTCTTTTTCCACCCACTACCTGGCCCTTTTTTGGGGTGTACCCACTAATTTTTCTCTCTGACTGAACCAAAAATCTTAGTTTTTTTCCTTCTACCCATTTTTCATCCCTCCCCACCCAATAAAACCCATATTTTCAATTTTTTGGAAAAATTAAGCAAAATGACAAAAATCACAATGTTGGCTTTGGGGCTAACCTGGTGTGGCACAACACACTCGTTGAAGAAACGTTGTCTCTCGTCCCCCTGGTGGATAATGTCGTTGTCGTACTCTAGCATCGTGCACTTTCACTCTCTCCCTCCCTTTTTCTACCTCTCCTCCTCACTTGACAGTTGTCCAAATGAGGAGAGGTAATTCTTAGAATTACCTTTTATAACCTTTTTCCCTCCTTTTTACCTTTTTTAAATAAAGGGATTTTTTCCCCTTTAGTTGGCCATTTTTTTTCCCAACTAATCCATTCACCCTCTAAATTCCTGGGGCCGCCATTTCCACATTGTATACCCGTTTACCTCTGTTCAAAATCCAATCCTCCCAGTTTTTGGTGCCCTTTCCAACGACATATACCACTTCATACTTCTGAGAATTTGTCTGGGACCCCTTTTCCTTCCCCGTCCACCTTCTCAAGGGGGCATACCCTACCATTCTCTCTCAATCTTCCATCATAAGCCTTCTCTTATGATACTGGGGCATCCCTTTTAAATTCCCTCCATTGGGCAGCTCATACAAACTCTCTCATGTTGGGGTAGCTCTTTTCTGGTCGCTTTCTCTATAGAGTCATTTGCATTTTATTTTTTTTCGAAACCCTATTATCCTAATAGTGTTTTGAAGAGGGGAAAATGTACACATCCAAATTTGACCACTTCCATATGGTCAAAGGTGTCTCTTTATTCATCCTTTTACTCATCTACTTCATCCTATTTGTCGGTATTAATTGAATCAATTCATTTAATCAATATTTCATGTCTTGCATAAGGTTTCTAAAGTATTTAATTTAATAAATACTTTTACCCTCTTTCCTCTCTAAATTAAATAAATATACCACTTTATTTAATTTAGTCATATAACCTCTTGGAATTTAAATTAATTTTTAATTCCTCACTCTCTCTCATTGTCACATCCTCCAACTTTTTCAAGTTGGTCTCTAATCTCTCTTAACCATCTAACTCTTTTTCTAATAATAATTAATTTATGGTTAAGATGTGCACACCCCTAATCATCATTAGGGTCACATCCTCCATAATTTCTCACTTGCCTCTAATATGCCATTAATTTTTCTAATCAATTACTTGCACAACCTTAATCACTTAATTAGGTCAACCTAATCTCCATGTCATTTATGGAATGTGTCTTAAATCAACTTTATTAAAGGTTTTCTCCTTTTGGAGAAGACACCCCTTTCCCTATGTGAATTTTTAATTCACATTTAATCCCCCAATGCATTCCAAGGAATTTTAAATTCCTTCTCTCATTCCCATGTGGATATTTGAGGAATTTTTAATTCCTCACATGTCCTCTCACCCACATGGGGACAATGACCTCT
Organism: Sequoia sempervirens; assembly: GCA_007258455.2. Classification (NCBI taxonomy): domain Eukaryota; kingdom Viridiplantae; phylum Streptophyta; class Pinopsida; order Cupressales; family Cupressaceae; genus Sequoia; species Sequoia sempervirens. Next base: position 82,762 of record VDFB02343045.1, read on the forward strand.
TTTATGAGGAAATCTTGTCCAAATCCCAAGGTACTATGTAGTACCTCCATGTCATGTACTCTCCTTCCAACTCATTTACACATCATCTTTTTCAAGCCACTTCACATGCCACATGTCAAGATGTGAGGGCTTGTGAGTTCTCAACTCACCATAACCCTACATCTTGACCATGTTGGTTTAATCTCAACCATCCATTTCTCTAGAGAATTTAAAATTCTCTATAAATACCCCATTTTTTCTCTCATTTAGGGAGGAGATCATTGTGCTATCCAAACTTTTGCAAATTTTTTATTTGAGCCATACTTAAGCAAAATACTTGCATTTGCATCCATTTTCACTTATTTTACATCCTTCTTGCATCCCACACTTGCATCTTTTTCCATCAAAGGAGCATACAACATCGAAGATCAAGGGCCAACCAAGGATTGATTCAAGACAAGGTGAATTAGCTTCATTTGTTATCTTTACTTTGTTTTTTAATCCAACCAAGCTAATCTTGAGGTGTAGGGTGTTTATAATTGTTGTTTGCACTTTTTTGTTTACTGCTCATTTTCTAACACATATTTTCGCCCGTTCACAAAGGGTATGGGTAAATTCTTTGTGTGTGAACTTTTTTAAATGGGCACATATTTTAAAGTGTAATGTGCAAAGTAAAAAAGGGGCATGGGTGAAAATTTTATAAAGTGAATTAAATATTCATTGTATGAAAGGTCTTCTTTGCTGGGGGTGAGGAGATTTCACAAATAAAAAAAAATTCTTTGTTGGGTGGAGGTAAAGGATAAAATGCATAGGAAAATATTTTCTTTAGTTGTGGAAAGACAAAGAGGAGATTAAAAGTTTTTCACGAGTGAAGTAGCTAATTTTCACTACAAGGGTAAATGGAGGAATAAAATTTCTCACGAAGTAGAGGTAATTTTCTATTGCTGCATGGACAAGGTAAATGAAGGGGGAAAGAGATTCTTCCTGGTAAATGAATAATTTTCAATTAGAGGGAAAATGCGAGAGGCATGAATCAGAGTACAGAATGGGGCTTTTCTTTAGGCAGTGGATAGTTATTGATCAAGGGGGAGAAATATGCCAGGTGTCTTCCATGGATTGATTTTAGGGCTACTTCTTCCTCTTCTTATTCTCATTCTTTCTTATTTGTACAGGTTCTGAAATTCTAAATTAGGAAGTAAGGTAGAATAGTGTTGAGTCTAAGTTGTAAATGGAGTATGTAAATTGTAATAGTTGGGTTTTATGATCAAATGTTAGCCAATTTGTGCAACTACATATTAACTGTCATGAAATTTTCTCCAGGTTTGTAATATTTTAATCATATGAATTCAATATATCAAGGGTGTTTGAATTTTTCATTGCATCTTTCATACAGCATTCCCATAAAGATCAACACCCTCCTAATGATTCCATTCATAACATACCTAATACTGTTCATGATCAATCTTCCATCTTTGATCAAGACCCCTTTTATGATAAAGAAGACCATGATGATCCTCTTAGCCAACTTTATGCATTCCATGGTCAAGAGTTTTCCACCTCACCCATCCATGATGCACAAACATCCACTTCCCTTGATGAGACATATGCCTCCCAAGCCAACATAGAAGATCAAAAAAATGCCTTGGATCTATGTGAACACAATACTAATCAAGATCCTAATGATCCTCCATCACCCACTATCAACCCCATTGAAATTCCTCCATCATATCCTATTAGTCTTTCCACCCTCATTCATGAATGTTCCTCAGAACAAAAAAAACCATTATCTTCCCTTGCGTCATTTTCTCCATCCAATAAGGAGAAAATGTGTCATTTGTGTCTATTGTTCCACCTACACCTAGTCCCATTATCCATTGCACACTCCAAAAGATGAACCACCTAGGTAAAGGTCTAGACCTTCATTAACAAGATATTTTGGAGCCCATCCATGTCAAAGTCCCTCCACGCTCTTATGGCCTTGGACATACACCCCAAGGACAACAACATAAAGATGTTGGTATTTCCTCCATGCATCCTAAGTCCACTTTCCATCATGAAGCCTATCATATGCCTAAAACATATATTTCCATCCCTCCTCCATCATCCTACAAATATCAAAAGCATGTGACCATACACCTTCCACCATCAACTTTTCCACCATTACTTCCAACTCCTAATATTCGACCATCCACTCTACCACCATTGCTTCCAACTCCTAATATCCCTCCATCTAATCTACCTCCACTTCTCCCAACACCTAATATCCCCATTATCCAATCCCCTTATCCCTCCATCCATAAATACCCTAACATTCCTAATCATGACCAAAAAATGCACACATTTTATAAACATGAAGCTTCCACCCATTCCACCATACCCATGGGATTCAAAAGCAATAATTTCAATGCCTCTACCTATAAAGTAAAAAATTCTAAGGGTTCTCATGCCTTAGGACATCAATGCAAAATATCAAAGCCAAGCACATCTAAAAATTTATATAAGCCCATACCTCCAAAAGAAAATTCTAAAAAAAAAATGGTTTGGGTACCTAAGAAAAATGAAAGCAAGTCAAATGAGGCATCTACATCACAAAAATCCCCTTCAATCCAAAACACACATTCCCACTCTATTCAAGAGTCTCAAATTCCTAAAACCCACAAGCCAAATAAAAGTCATAAAAATACTAAGTCTATGTGGGTACCAAAATCACTACATCCACCATCTCCTAAGCAAACATCTCCATTGCTTCCTACACCCCATCCACATCAAAAGCTTCAACATTTATCATGGTGTGTGCAACCATTGGTCATGATTCCCTTCCATTTCACAACAATTCCACATACCTCCATCTCCTCATCCTTCAACTACTATCCTACATATCTTCCCAATCACCTCCCTATGGTCCATGCTTTTGCATAAACCTTTCATCCATCCTTTTGTACAAGTCCTATTCAATCCACATCATCTTCCACTATTCCCCATCCATTCTTGCATAAGCCTTTCATAGTCTTCCATCTACCTAATCCATCCCTTACCAACGTCTATGAGCATAATGACATTTGACATGGTCCATGTGATGAGATCCATCTCTAGTGGGACTACCACCTTTCATGGAACTAGACACTTGAGTCCCTCCTATCCATATTCCCCTTCTCCTATACAAAAGTCAAAAAGTCAAAAAAACAAAATAACAAAAAAAAAAGTAAAGAGAAATCCCTTTGTCCAACGGTGAAAACTTGGTAAACAGGCACCCTAGATAAGTACCATGATGAAAACCTAGCAAATAGGCATCATGTGTAGGTTGATCTTGTATGTCACTTACACTTGGGGGCACAATGTCTTATCTATCCCACCTATCATTCATGTCTTATCATTTCCATCCTACCTACCATCTTTAGCCATCATACATACCTCTCATATTGAGTCCATTCATCCACCCTTCTTCTTTTTGATCTTGATGAAGATATAGGGGAAAAATGTTGACACATGTTTTGAGTATCTCTTGATATACCTCATCCTTCCAAACAAGCCTATCATTATCCTATTGTCATACATTCTGTCTAGAAACATCCTAAGTCTTTTACCTAGAATGAGGCATGTTATTCCTATGCGACATAGTCTTTGGAAATCACATCCTTTCTCTCCTATGATGCATACATCCATTCCATTCACTATGACCTATCCTTTATATCCATCCATCTATCATGTGCCTTTATCCCATCACCCACCCTTTCATCCATCAATCCCATCTATCTCCTTGCACCTAGACTTGATTTTCCCCTTGTCATTGGTCTCTAGCACAAAGGCTACTCAAATTTTCATCCTTTGACACATCAAAACATTTCAAAAATCCAAAAAAATCAAAACATTTCAAAAATCCAAAAAAAAATCAAAACATTTCAAAAAATCAAAATCAAAAATCAAAACATTTCAAAAGTCCAAAAA
>VDFB02343045.1:88043-200158 GCA_007258455.2 Sequoia sempervirens
CAAGAAATGAGATCTTTCTATCTTTTTTGACATCTTATCTCATCTTGTTGTATTTCCTTTTTTGTCAAAAATCAAATCCTTATTGAATCTTGTCAAATCTTATCTTCGTCAACATCACAGCTCTATAAATACGGCCTCTCACAATACATTTAGGGGGGATTCATCTAGCATCTAGACTCTGTCAAAATCAGTCTTCCATCTCTATCCATCATTCTCTTCATTGGTCATTTCCGTCACCAAGTCGTTATGCTGCAAGAATGAGCATCCAACACCCCTCTATTATCAACCTTCGAAATCTTGCATCCTTGTGCAGGTGGAGAAGAGCAATGGAGATAAATCGAGTTTAGCATGGAGATCAGTTTGCATTTTTCTTCTTATTTTGATTTTCATATTGTTTTGTACTCTATTGTGCTTGATAGGGTTTAGTTAGTTTTATTGTTTCAACATTAAATCTGATTGATTATTTCCCTATCTACAATAACCAACAAATTATTATGACCATATTGAAGACAAATATCCCACCAAGATTGCATAGTGTTGGCCATCGATCCAACTCTTTGTTTTCACTAATTCAAGCTCTGCAACTTCATTGATCATGGCGATGTAAAATTCCCTCAAACAATTTTGATGCATTTTCACTATTGGCGCATATTGTTTCCTTATGCAAATTAAACATCGCTTGATCAAGCATCGAACAAAGCAACTCCATGTGCCTAATTTCGGTGTCACCATACAAAAAAATCCGTAGCCCATTCCCACAACGTAAGATGTAAAATGAAGGTGCTAAGTGACTGTGTTTGACAACACCTCAACAAAGCCACACCACTATGCTGTATAGAAATTCCATTTGCAATATCAACAAACCCATTTCGGCTAGGATGATGGTTGCCCCCATTAGTAGCGTAAAACATTTACTTGTCTCGCTGCCAACATTTTACAATAGAGTTTTCTAGCTGCCTCAAGATTTGTTGATTCATTTTTCACATCCTTCCTCCTATTAGAAAATTTCCACATAAACCTTGCTTTCCTCTACTCATTGCAACTTTCTAAAAAAGAGAAACCTTAAAGATTGTGCCAAGTTCCCTCTGAGCTCGAATATGGGTTCCCATCGACAGCATGTTCCATCGCTTTGCTTCATATGATTGAAGAAGTTGAGTTATGAGGCCTTGGTTCTGAAAAATCTACACCACCTACACTTTTTGGGGGTAGAATAGGAGAGTAGGATCGAGTGAAGGTGAAAAGCATGGCACATAGATAAATTTTGGGACTCCATCTAAAGCAATCAAGCCTATCTACCACATTAGATCCTTGTTTGAATGTGGAATAATGAGTTTCTTAGATATCTCCATAAAGTCAAATGCCAGAATGCCTGTAAATTTTTTATTTTTAATTTTACTAGATTTTGAAGAGAGCTCTACTTTACTACCTTTCTTTAGCAGAGTCTGAGCAACACTATCCACTAGCTGAGAAAACTGATTTAAATGTGACTGAATGCTTCCACTTTTTCTCTTCTTTATCTTTGGAGTTACATTATTATCTATGCCATCCATTTTTCCATTCTCCTCTTTTCATGACCACACCACTCTTCTAAACATCGATTTCATTTTCCAATAGGTGAGAGTAATTCAAATTTCATGCTCATAGCCCCTGATAGCAATATTTAAATAGGCCTCCATATGATCAAGAAACTAGATGTTGCAATTCGCAGATGCTTAAAAGTTTCCAAAACCTTAACACCACATATTTTATGCATTTCCAACAATTAGAGCATTCCATGAGATGATTTCTCTTTGAAGCATCCACTTGAAAACTCTACATACCTACATATGCTTCCACATAATCAAGGAAGCATGAACAATATTTTCCCTATAAAAGCTCTGCCTCTTTTATCATCATGCAGCAAATTCAAATTTGATGGCAAGATTAGACAAGTGTTGTGACCCTATCTATGGTGACTCAAGTCACTACCTTCATTTGCATTTTTGTTTCATGACACTATTGTACCTTGATTCATTTGGCCAAACATGTTGCTTGCCTCATATATGCCTCCACAATTTACTTGCATATCCAGCATGGCATTTACAATTATAGCATCAAATCCCCCATCCTTTATTCCTTGATGGATGTCCACAATAGTAGAAGCTATCATAACAAGCACCTTGTAGTTCATTTTACTAGTTGGTATAGGTATATGACCTTTTGAGTCATTACAAGTGAATTGTTGTCCTCAATTGTAACATTGCAACACTTCAAAATTGGGTAAAGCATGTCGGGTACCCACGTGGGCCTGGCTAAAAAATAAAATTAAACAAATTTTATACTTGGATTGATCTGATGCTACTTTTGAATGCTCCTAACATGAAAAATTGAAGTGGGTTGTTATTAAAATTTGCTTTTTAGCATATTTGCACAGTGATCAAAACCAGCCCAGTAGCCTCCAGAATTGCCCTAAAAAACAAGTCAAACAACCTCCTGGAGCCATGAAAATGTACAAGCATGCAGACACTTGACCCAAGAATTAAGTGCAACAAATGACTCAGAAAAATAGATCTCGAGATGTAAGATATTCAATGTCAAAGTGGCTCAGTCAGACTTTTTTGTAACTGCACCTGTTAAAAACCAATTAGGACTCACCAAGTCGCCATCTCAAAAAAATACCCAATCACCTCTTGGGAAGCTACCACTAGAAACATTAGATTATTTAGGTACATTCATCATGTGTGCAAGAGGTATTTCCTTCAATCTACATTCGTCACAAGATATTATGGGTCAAAGTTGAACACCTTGAAACATTCTGGAAATGCATATGTAAAAATAGAACAAACTGCATTTGCTTTTGACCTTAGAAAAATATCAAACTTGATCATGTGGCTCTAAAACTAGAGTAGGGAGAAAATGAATATGAGGGGAATTCAAATTGTCTCGACAATCATCAAGTTGTGAAAAATCAGTCTAAACAGGAGGCCACTTCGCAGGACTGAGAGTTTGTAAATAACAAAACAGTCCCAAAACCCTCCAACTTGTCGTTTCTAAACCCTATCAAAACTCATCACGAGAAGCTAAAATATGACATATATGTTCACATATGTCAAATGAATATGATTTCCAAGGGATTTATCATGAAAATCAACTGGCTCTGAATTATGACCCTCTGAAGTAGGTCACTAGGGCAATTTTTTGGGGGCACTTTTGAGTGTGTAAATCAGCTTTTTTCATCATGGGCACTCAAATTTGGAAAATTTTTAAGGTTCCATCAAGAAACTCATTCAAATTTTTGGTTTTATAATAGCTCCTTCTTTCAAATTCATAACTATTGGAGTTGATAGTGAACCCCACAATTCCTAGAAATCCCTGCAACTAGAACACCTATCACAAATGAGAGATTAAAGAAATTAATTTGGTATGTAACCTTGAACACAATAATTTGATATTGAGATTAACTTGTAATTTTAATTGAATTGAATGGAATTGTATTACATGAATTGATGATTACAATGAATGTGCATTCTTATAAAAGCACGAAAAAGAAAACCCTAGATGAGGATTGCATTAGATTGTGACAAGTGTCTTAATCTCATGCAATGAGACAAATTGACCTATATGTATCCCAAACTAATTAATAAAAAATCACTCCTAAGTTTAGCTTAAGTAATTAAGGGACTTAATAATTAATTAATTATCAAGTGAAGTCCTAATTACTCCAATGCCCCCCCCTCCCTTAAGATCAACTTAGGGAGAAGCTATAAAACCTTGATGTAGAATGTAATGATGGATACATGGATGGGTCTTGGATACAATTCCTAATGATGTACCCATGTACAAATAAATTAATCTCTCAAAACTAGAGAAAAGGAGAAAACCGCATGGCAAAAACTCCTCTCGAAAAGAGAAAATGAAATAACTATACTAGTGAAAGAAGGATATAAGGAGGACTCAATGTGACCCCCCAAGGACTACTTTTGTCACACAAGTACAATAGATACCATAACCACTTTTAGCATTTGAGGGGAAGGAGTAGGGTTGATAAGACGTTACTTCCATCTAAATGGTTTTACATCAAGTTCTAATAGAATAAAATGCTGAAAAAATATTTCATATAGGCCTTCAATTCATCATAAGACTAGGAAAAACAATTATTTTATACTTTCTAAGAAATAAAATTGATATTTACTTCTCTACTATTTTTAACCATTTACCAATATAAATCATCTTGGGATTTATCTCAATTACTAGATTTAAACCTTCTATGTATTCTTCTTTGACATGCCTACTTTTGGTTTTATAGTAGTTAGCACTGTCAAACATCCTCTCTAAGGAAACAAGACCTTTATGGATTGTGTTGGTTTTGAGTTGAATAATATCATTCCTAAATAGATTTTCCTTACCTTCTTCATCCTTCTTCACCATGGGTTGTCAATCAATCTACTAGTTCTCAAAATGATTGATATAGTTAAAGAATTCATAAATATTTTGGTCATCATTGAATACCTACCAATTATATATGTTATCAGAAATGTTGGGCCTCCTTATAATCTCAAGATCATACTTACAGTGACTAGGGGCAACAAAATAATCAACATTTGAAGAAAGTGCAACAAGTGCACCAACAACCACATTACTTTATATTTCCACCCAAGTGGTGTTGATTGCATCAAAAGCTTCAATGGAGTCCTCTATTGGATTCATATACTTTCTTAACCTCCTCTCTTTTGTAGTATACATGCCTTTAACTTGAGATACTACACGTTTTGAATCACCATATACCTTGATTTATCTAATTCCATATTTTGATGTAACATTTAAACTAAGAAGTTGAGCCTCATACTTTGTCACATTGTTGGTGCACTCAAAGTTCAGTCTAAAAGTTAATTTCTAATTTTTTACCTTAGGGTAAAATAAATTTCCTACACCATTACCTTCTTTTGAACATACACAATCAAAATACATATTCCAAATTTCATTAATTTCTATATGAAGATGTGGGGGCAGCAAATCAAGAACAGTCTTCTTATCAAATTCATCATCATAGAATCCCACTAGATAGTTAGGGTTTACATCATGATAACAAATCTCATTTTCTAGTTCATTGGGATCCTCTATAAGAATCATCATTTTACTTTCCCCATGCAACTGGACATATTTTTCAAATAGTGAAATGGTAGCATAAGATAGACCCATTTGAATGTTGTTGCCCACTTCTTGGAAAAAACATACCCCGCTTAGTTGGAAAATCAACTACGATAATGTCCATTAATTTGTTTTATCTAGGTATGTAGCAAGTTGTACTGTAACATTATTTACATTTCAAATCACATTTACCTCATGAGAATCCATGACATAACACTTACCATAAGACTTATAAACTTGCAACCCAAAGTGGTTCAAAAATTCCAATTGCATCACATTGTTGGATGCTCCAAAATATAACATAAATTTATGAACCATCCATGTATTTATCAAGAGAGATGTATAAAATGGATATATGGTTTTTTTTTTACTTGTATAAATAGTACCCAAATAAATCTTAGGAGTCTCTTACACATTGACTTTGTTTACCTTGTCTTTGGGAATAACTACAACTTCCTTGGCTCATCAAATATGGTAGGTACATTGAGATAAAATATTGTCCTTTTCCCTATGCTTAGGAGTACTTAGAAGCTCTCCAATTGGTACTTGGAGTTCCAATTGACTGAATTTTTGGGCCATGTCAATATGTTGATATGTAGGAAAAGGATTGAAAGAGAAATTTTATAGCATTGGTATTAGGTATGAATGACATTACTCAATCATTTGCATCCATTTAATTTGTATTATTCACTTTCCCAACCTCCTTTGTTGCCTTCTATTTTCCATTATATCTAGTATTCTTTTGATTTCCCATATTGTTGGTTGAAACATCAACACTTTTTATTTTTAGGACATATACTTTATATAGGTGTGCATTTCATAGATGCATGTTCTTTCTTGGTGTAGAAATTCTTGTAGACCTATCTGTTGTATTATCAACATTATTATCTTTTCGATGTCATCTATTTAAATGTGCAGTTGGAAAATCTAGAGCAACAACAATTTTAGCTTTATCTTTGGCATCTACTTGCCTATTTATAATTTGATGATCAATCTATACTTGAATGAAAGCAACCTCAATAAAATCTCTAATGTCCTTATTAGAATACCTTTCTCTATTATACCTTAGTCTCATCTATTCCTTGATTTGTTCAAAATATTAATTTGGAATTTCATATGGAACAAAATGATTATCACAATCATTTTGGAATAATTCCTCACCTTTATAGGCATTTAGTTGATCAAAATTTACATATTAAATATTTGGGTGTACTCTCATGTTCTTGGAATTATTTTTCATAATCAAGTGCAATGGTAACAACACACTTGGTTTGGTCATGAGGGAAAAAAAAAATTGTTGGAAGTTTGGAGATGTTGGGGTTGTTTGTGAGTTGCTTGCATGTTTTCATTAATGTCAACCCCTTGTATAAAGAGAATTTTGAAATGCTACCAGTATTGATGCTAACACATGTTGGTGTTGTCATTGATAGTTGCAAAGGTTGTTGGCTTGACTTGTGTTTGAGAAGATTGTTGTAGGTGGAAAGTGTTGAAGATGATGTGGATGTGTTGCATAGATGTTAATAGTGTTGTTGATGAAGTTGGTTCACTTAGTTTCCAAATTCTTTTGAGAAAAATTGAATAAAAGAGAGTTTAGTGTGACAGAGTGGTGTTCAGTGTTCTACTCCGCATTTCTTCATGGTTGAAGATATGACCATGTGGTTTGGACATGATGATTAGAGGTGTTCAGAGGTGTCATATCCAAAGTTTTAGGTTATGTATCATAATGTAGTAGAAGATGTATTTGACAGTATGTCTGTCTAATGAAATAGGGTGTATGGGAGAAATGATATTGCTCTGTATTTCTTCGCAGTGAATGTTTTGGTTTTTAGATTTGGAAACATGATTATATTTCTATATACCTTCCCTTGAAGTTTCAAGTGTTGATTTGTTCTGCAAATTTGTTTGGTTGTGTTGGATGTCTGTGCCATTGTGCCTAGTTGCATAGACTGAAGGTGTTCTTGAGTTTTAGGTAGTTGTAGTAGTTGTGAATATTTTGATGATGTGGAATATTCTAAGGTGTTGTATGGATATTGTGGAATGTTGTTGTGTGGTTCACGACATATTTTTGTACCTTGAGAGGTGTGTATGGAGTCACTTGTTAGTGTTAGTGAAGGTTTGGCCGACCTGGCATGCTAGGACTAGAATTGCGAAGGATATTATTGTTTGAGGAAGTGTTGGGAAGCATTTTGGTGTAGATTTGGGTCCCATTTAAGTAGAGGCATAGTTTGGCTTCACTTCTTTATATTGTGGAAGTGTTTGGTGCCGACCTATTTGATGTTACACAGTTAAGGTGACATTTCCTTAAGGCTGATTTAATTGAGATTGTTTTAGGTCATGGATGGTATAAATGCAAGGATAATTTTTGTGGGGATTAAGAGAAGAGAGTGTGTGCTGTGAAATATGTGAAAGTGATAAAGTGTGATGATCTAAGTGTGAGCCCTAATTCCTATGACTTCCTAATGTAATGAGCATAAGGTGTCTACATTTCAATCTATTTGATGAGTTTTTTGTGCTTCAGTGGAACTATACCTTTGACATATATGAGATGCATCATTAGCAGTTCAAATTGGTAGTGAGCCACCACTTCTTCTATTCTTATTTATTTTGGACAATGAGTCATTTGGGCAATGAGCCTTATTATATTTGGTGTTGCAATTCATATATTAGTGAGCTAAACCTCACCATGGTTTTTCCATTCTTGGGTTTTCCACATAAATTTGGTGTTCTTATATTTTTAATGTGTTTTCATTATTGCTTTACATGTTTACATTCTGTTAATGCATGTTAAGGGTTTAATGGTGGATGATGGTTTAAGGGCTAATGCAAATCTAAATTTTAATGAGGGTTTTTGATGTTTTAAAAGTATACAACTAGTTCAACCCCCCCTCTTAGTTGTCCTATGCATCTAGCACATTTTTCATACAAGAATGAATCTTGCTAAAGATGCATATGATCCTTCCTTAAGGCATCATGGGTGTGATTCTCTAGGTACCATTGGTTTGAATTTATTAACACTATTTTTCTATCACTACCTCTAGATTTCTTAGACCATATATAGTTATAAGGTCTATTATGGAGTCTTTGAACCTCGTTAAAATTTGTAAGGTACAAATTAGAATGCATACATTTTTCATTCTTTGCAACTCTATAAGAGAGGTCCTTCATTTATTCCAATTCAGGAAACTCATTTATCCTTTGGGATATTGCACTTTCATATTCTCCTTCAATCTATTACAACTTATAAACAAGTAATTCAAGGCTAATTTCATGTTTGGCTTCAACACTATATACTAGTTCAAATGAATTCCTTCCAACAAACTTCTTGTATGTGATCTTATCTACCCAAAAAACAAGCTTTAACTTATCATCCCACCTTTTCTTATTGGCATATAATGTGGGACCATATATAATTATAAGGTCTATTATGGAGTTTTTTACCCTCATTAAAATTTGTAAGGGACAAATTAGAAGGCATACATTTTTCATTCTTTGCAACTCTCTAAGAGAGGTCCTTCATTTATTCCAATTCAAGAAACTCATTTATCCTTTGGGATATTGCACTTTCATAATCTCCTTCAATCTATTACAACTTATAAACAAGTAATTAATAATTTCCTATTTGGCTTCAACACTATATACTATTTCAAATGAACTTCTTCCAACAAACTTCTTGTATGTGATCTTATCTACCCAAAAAACAAGCTTTAACTTATCATCCCACCTTTTCTTATTAGCATCTAATGTCTTTGATTATTTTCATGATTCTCTTGTTTCTTGGCTTAGCCTATCTGTTTCCCTATGGATGATAGGATGAAGAATGTGTTAGAGAGATCCCATATTGTGCACAAATGTCAACAAAATCCTTTGATCTGAAATTCATTTCTTTATCAACAACAATTATGGATGACACACCAAAATTTGGTCACTATATTATTTAATAAAAATTCAATCACCACTTTTATTTTGCATTCCTTGTAGGGAATTCCTCTACCGACTTGGTAAAGTAATCAATGACCACCAATATCCAACTGTAATTATTGATATATTTCTCTACTATTTCCCCTATGAAGTCAATACCTCACTACTAGAATGAAGCCTCTACTAAAATGGTCATAAGGGGAAGAGCACATGCAAATTTAATTTTCCTAAATTAAACCTTTGGAAAGCATTACACTTATTTATAAATTTGACCACATCCCTAAATAATGTACCTGTCACCGATATCCACTTCTCATAATTTTTTGAGAGGTTATCTTTGACCTACAATTTCCACCACATAATCCATGGTGATATACCTCAATAAATTTTATTGATTAATCTTCATCTAGACATATTAGGAGCACACCACATAGGTTTCTCCACATAATTTTTCCTTTTATAAGTATACACCTCTAAGTTTCTAGTTTCAAAGTCCTTTTCCTCTTATCATTCAACTTGGGAAGAAAATTCAAGTTCTCTAAATAAAATATAATGTACTTGTACCAAGGACATTTCTTCAACTGACATGGTACAACAACCTTCACTATTTTGGGTTGTGGGATGAGGTCTATGTCTTTAAAATATTTCAAATCAATCCTTTCCCCTTCCTTACACACAATATGTCCAAAGATCTTACCCTCTCTTACACCAAAAATATACTTCTTAGGATTCAATTATATTCTATATTCCAAACATCTTTGGAATTCTAACTCCAAGTGTTTGCAATGATCATTTTATCACTAGAGTAGGTAGTTAGAACTTCTTGGTATAAAACCATGATTTCATCTATTAGGCCTAGAAATGCAACATACATGGCCCTTTGGAAAGTAGCTCCAACATTCTTCAACCCAAAAGGCATTCTAATATTAAAAAATGTCCTCATGGAATGGTGAAGGTTTTCTTGTGTTGCTCATAATTTTTTACCATAACCTAATTGTAACTTGAGAAACCATCCATCATAGGAATTGCCTCTAAACTTGTTACTTGTTTTAACAAATGATCTAGATTGGGCAATCGATAGTAGTCCTTGAGGGAATTGATGTTTAAATTTATGAAATCCATGCACAACCTAAGGGTAAAAGCACAAAGTTGTGTCACACTTTCAGCCAACTTATCAGCACAACTGAATTTAAGTATTTCTAACTAAAAAACAATTTTGGTCAAACATATGATCTAGTAAGATTCATTCTAGCTAAGTTACTTCCACAACTTTTTTAACTAAAGTTGTTGGCTAAAAATATATGGAGCATCACTTTGAGTCCAATTTACCACAAAAAAAAAATTATTTCAAAAACTTGAAGTTTCAATAACTCCTATTAATCTAAATAATATTTTTGTTAAAATATAAAAATACCCTTTTGTAGATCCATAGGTGTAGTTTTCAAAAATATATTTATTTTAATAGTTTAATTATTATTTATATTTTTTTTTTATTTTTACTAAAAGTAGGTTATCAGCACAAAATATTAGGTTGATTACCATGCTAGGGAAAAATATTAAAACTTATTAAAAAAAAATATGATGCACTAATATGAAAGTTGATGTCCAATGGAAACAACTATTTTTTTATTCACACACATTTTAATATTTATTTAAAAATATATATTTATCAAAGTTGGAAAAAATATATCCATGCACTAAAGTTTCAAGTTATAAATACACACAAAAAATTTGAAAAAAAAAAATTACTATAAAAATTTTAACGTCTCATTCAACTTCATTTTTCAGCATTTTATCAGCAACTAAATTATAGTGTTAATTTATCAAAAACTAGTTTAAAATATTTTTTATTTTTAAAAAAAAATACAAACATAAAATATACTAAAAAATAAATATTTTATTATTTTACATCATTTCAAAATTCAAAACATATATGTCACTTTTTAGTGATTCAAGTTTAAAAGTTGGATTAGTGTTGGTTGTTTCCTTTATAAAGTGTGACATAGCTTTGTGCTTTTACCCCTAATGTCTCCACTATTTTTTCTTACTGGATAAAATTTAGAAACACATTCAGAGTGTCTAATTGGTTTGATAATACCTCATTTCAAATTCATAAAAACTTTTTGCATTTGATGGGAAGGAGTAGTACTGATAGGACATTTCTTTTGTCTAAATGGTTTTGTATCAAGTTCTAATCGAATGGAATGCTAAAACAAATCTTTTATGTAAGCCTTCAATTCATCATAAGACTAGGAAAAACACTTTTTATACTTTCTAAGCAATACAATCGATATTTAATTCTCTACTAGTTTTAACATTTTACCAATATAATTCATCTTGGGAGTTGTCTTAGTTACTAGATTTATACCTCTATGTATTCTTGTTTTACATGCTTACTTTTGGTTTTATAGTAGTTAGCACTGCCAAAAATCCTATCTTAGGAAACAAGACCTCTATTGATAGTGTCAGTTTTGAGCTTAAAATATCATTCCCAAATAGATCTTCCTTAACTTCATCCTTCTTCAACATGGGATACCAATCAATCTATTGTTTCTCAAAATGTTTGATACAGTTCAAGAATTTTAAAATTTGTTGGTCATAATTGAATACCTACCAATTGTATATGTTATCAAGAATGTTGGGCCTAGTTAGAATCTCAACATCATACTTACAGTGACTGGGGATAGAAAAATAATCAAATTTTGAATCTAGTGCAACAAGTACACCAACAACCACAATACTTTCTCTTTCCACCCAAGTGATGTTGAATGCATCAAAATCTTTAATGGATTCCTATATTGGATTCTTATGCATTCTTAACCTCCTCTCTTTTGCGACATGCATGCCTCTAACTTGAGATACTACAAGTTTTGAATCACCATATACCTTGATGCATCTAATTCCATATTCTGATCACATTTAAACTAAGAAGTTGAGCCTCATACTTTGTCACATTGTTGGTGCACTCAAAGTTCAACCTGAAAATAAATTTATATTTTTTCCCTCAAGGGACACCAATAAATTTCCTACACCATTACCTTCTTTTGAACATACACAATCAAAATACATATTCCAAAATTCATTAGTTTCTAGATGAAGATGTCATCGTAGAAAATCAAAAGCAATCTTCTTATCATTTTCATCGTCATAGTATCCCACTAGATAGTTAGGCTCTACATCATGATAAACTAATCTCATTTTCTAGTTCATTTGGATTCTCTACAATAATCATCATTTTCTTTTCCGTATGCAACTAGATATATTTTCCACATAGTGAAATGGTAGCATAAGATAGATCCATTTGAAGGTTGTCACCCATTGTTTTCCCACTTCTTTGACGAAAACATACCCCACTTATTTGGACAATCAACTATAATAATGTCCATTGAAAAAGTTTTACTTGGGTATGTAGCAAGTTGTACTAGAACATTATTTACAATTCCAATCACATTTACCTCATGAGCATCCATAGCATAATAATTACCATAAGAATTATAATCTTGCAGCCCTAAGTGGTTCAAAAATTCCAATTGCATCACATTATTTGATGCTCCAAAATATAACATATAGTTGTGAACCATCCATCCATTTATCAACAAAGATGTATAAAATGGATCAATGGTTTGTTTTTGTAGCAAGGGGCATTTGTTAGTCTCAAGATGATGAGGTCTCAAGGAGAAAATAACCCTCAACTACCTCAAAAGATCCAACTTAGGTGACAAGATAAAATGATGAAGCATGTATGTTTATGCTTTACACAAAATTAAAAGGAGAGAATTCCAAAAATTGAAAGAGTAGGTCACAAAGATATTCTAGGAAAAATGATAAGATCTATGCCAAGGATGACAACTTGGCACATAGAAATCGCCACGACACATTGACATCTTGTATGGACAAAAAATTGAGAATTTCTTAGAAAACAACAAAGTGGCTACTAAAGTTTTGATAACTAGAAACTCTTAAAATGCAAGAAAATGATGGAGAATAACATAAATTAAAGTAATTTAAACTAAATTAAAGATGTATGATAAGGAAAGAGGAAAGGAAGAAAACACTCATAGAGAACTAGTAGATGAATCCTACAACAAATAAATATCCCCAATACCTGCACACATAAGAGCAAGGAAAAATGTTGGGGTTGTTTAGGGATTTACCTTCGTCAAATCCCTGCTTTGGTGTTTCCACCTCCACAGCCAGCTAGACATGATAGAGAGAAATAAAATAAACATGATAGAATAATAAATAAATATACTAGAACAATATGCTAACTAGATTAAAAGACAATGCAATGAAGAAATCATAGTTACCCTCCTTTAGCAAAATGAGAATGTTGAAAGGGAGGGGTTGCAATCTCCAAGCTTGAGAGAAATATGATGATAATACCAAAGCTTCAATGTAGTATGGTTGTGAGAGCAAGAAGATACAATGGATATGGTGGAGTGGACGCAAAGAAGCTACTGCGATGAAGAAAGAGCGAGAGACAATGAAAAGGTTGTGAAATTCCTTCTTGTGTAGAGAGAGATATCCAAAATGAAGTGTTTTAGAGAGGTTTATGCATAGAGTACTTTGGAATCTATTTAAGACGTTCATATAGCACGTAGACATCCGCACAACAACATTCATTCAAGACATAAATCTACCTTAACAATAGGAAATGAATAGGTTAAGAAATTAAGGATCAAATTAAAGTTGGATAGAAAGAACATTGTATTATTGTCTTTAATTTATCTAAAGGGGAGGCTCATGGGATGTGAATTTGCATAGGATGCAATTTATGACATTACAAATTCATTGATTTCACTAAAACATAAGGGGAAATATTTTCCCCTAAGCTTAAAATATTATCAAGATTAATCAATCAATGCAAGGAATAAATATATATTAATCTAGATAGTAAATTGTAGGTGTGATAATTACAAAACTAATTTCTATTCTAAGAAAGCAAATGCAAACAAAATAATGGCCTTTAATTCTAGAATATAAAAAGAACTTTGACACGACATTGAAATATGAACTATCTCAACAATTGAAATATTAATACTTTTCTTGTACTCTTCCCTAATCTAGAATAGTTTGTGTACTTTGTGGAGGTTCAAGTGCATAGGTATGGCTCACTTTCCTAAACATGGATTTTATCTCTAGTGGTGGATTTGATATAGTACTTGTGATTCTTGGCTCACTAGATTCACGCTTGTATGCTCTACTTTGAAGCCTAGTGGTATTAAAGGGCTGTCATATTAGTATGGTACACATTCTCCTACATCAACCCCCCCAAAATACTAACTTTATGATCGTGTGGATAATTGAGGATAACAAGCTTCAAAGACTTAGATGCTCTCAAATAATTGTGTAGATTTTAATTCTTTTTAGGTACTCTAATTGAAGTGCTTCTTGAATGAAATTTAAATGAATTCTTGGAATGATTATATAGAATGATGTGACATGAATGTAATTGGGTTCCTCTAAATACAATGATGTATTAATAAATCAAATAATTGCATCTTTGGTCAACTCTAGGCATGAACAAAATTTGTGACAGTTGACCAAAATTTAAATTTGAAATCAGAAATCATAGGAGTCATATCCCACAAGATTGACTCAATAGATGAAAATGATAAAATTGTGGTCGATAATGAATGTACGAGGATGAGAGCAATAGTGGGAATAATTTTGAGGGATATATAGAAAGATGTGTAGATATAAATAAGATGTGGATGAGGAGTGTGATAATATGTGTAAATGAGTGGGTAATGACATGGGAGAAATAATTTATCTTGATTAAAAATATACATCATTTGTGGATATATAATTAGATATATATTAAATCATAATAATTAACATAAGTAAGCAAATTTACATATATATTTATTTGATTTACAAGGGACCTCATTGTCAATATAAATTCTCAACAATTACACTCCAATGGGGTTTGAACCTTGATGGCAAGAATAACAACACAACAGTTTAACCATCACACCATACCACTATTGACTAATAATTTTTTTTTAATAAATTCTAATTCAAATAAAATATTTTCACACATTCCTCTCAATTATGCCATATAAAAGAAGAAATTAACTTAAATTTTTTTATTTGACAACAAATATGAAAATCTTAGAGGTTAATCCATTAAGATTCTAAAACTTTATTTATTTGTTTTTATTTTACTTTTTGTAATGCTATCTTTAATTTTTTTAAATTATTTTTTAAAAGCATGAATATATCTTCATTAAATTAATAAAAACAATTTCAATATTATATTTGAAATCTTAATGCTTAAGTAAATAATAAAATATTTAGTTTTCAAATAATTAAATGATTTAGCTGATTTTATAAGAAAAAAAAATTAAGAGTTTTAATTTTTCTATCAATTGATGAAATAATTTGTAAGTTCTTTTAGACTTCTTAAATTATAAATGAAAAAAAAAGAAGCATTAATTTTTTTCATCTTTATTGGAATTGGATAGAAACAAGACATGATTATTGGTCCATCCATTATATTATCTTTTAATTATCTATGGTGAAGACAAAAGAATCAATGTATTTTGAGTAAGTGGATAGAAACAATAGACATTACATTAGAAATATTTTATGTTTTATAGGATTTGCTTTTAAAAGTAAGATTTTTTTTTTTGTTAGGTATTCATATATTTTTATTATTTATATTATGTAAATATAATTATAGATGTAAATTTGGTTAGGTGTTCATATATCTTATTTTATATTATATTATTAAATTTTTATTTAATCTCAACTTAAAAAATGATTATGAAAAGTTTTTAAATTTTAGATTAGTATTAAAATATATATTTTATAAAAGTTTACTTTTCCATCCATAAGTTTAGATTAAATGGTTTTTATCTTCTTTTAAAAAGACTTCAAATTATAAATGAAAAAGAATAGTTAAATTGTATTGTTATCTTTATTTAAATTAGATACAAACATGACATGACTATTGTCTCATCCATTATGTCACCTTTTAATTATTTATGGTTAACACAAAAGAATCACTTTTATAGAAATATAACTATCATGTATTTGAAGTGGATAGAAACCATGAACATCGCATTATATTTTTTTAATTGGATGACTCAATATCTAAAGTTGCAAGGAACTAAGGAACTATTTTGTGGGCATCATATAAGAAATACTTCACATATTTTAGGAATTGTCTTTAAAAGTAAAATTACAAGAATCGGAATATAGTGACGCTAGAGCGACACACCCTTTGATACCATGAGGACGGTGGGGAGACTAGACCTCGTGACCTCTTGCCTGCAACAAAATGTTTTAGCCAATCAACTAGATCCATCACCCTAAAGTTATAAATTTTTGATATAATATTAAAATATATTATTTTTAATAAAAGTAAGATATTTTTAATCATAATTTTTTTTATTTGTTTTTATAATTAAAAAAATTGGTAGACTGATGTAACATAATACTTCAATATGACATATCTTCAAATCTCTTCACTGTACAAAAACTAAACTTGAATACATACCACAACTAAACAACCCTAAAAAAATATCCACACATTAAAAACAATTTTAATAATGACCACCTTAAAAACTATTGAACTTTATTTACATATATAATATGTACTTTCACATGCAGTGGAAAATAAAGTCAAAGAATCACTCATAATACTCATGAATTATGAAAGAATTGCTCTCTTTATACACATGTTAACTAGGCAAACATGAATTGTGAAAGGATACGCTTTTCTTTTCATCACAAATTGACTTTTGTAAAGGCAACATTGTTCTCTTTTGGAATAATTTCAACAATCTTTTCATTGATTTTTGGGTTCCTTCACACTTAAGCACCTTTTTCTTGGACTTTATAATGATGAATTATAGTAAAATAAATATTTATAAAAGTTGTGAACAATTAAAGTAAAGTTAAAAATTAAAATTATTAACATAAATTATAAGGTTTTAGCTTAATTAGTTGAATATAATTGATGAATCGTGGTATTATCTTCTTTGATTGTATCATCTATAAGATTGAATCATCTTAGAGGTGAAATAAAAATAGATGAAATTAAGATCATGTCACATTCAATTTGAGTAGAATGGATACCCCTCAATCATCGACTTTCAACTCAATAGATATTATCTTAGAATTGTACTTCCACAACGAGTACAAGAATGATATAGGTTTAATATAAACTCTCGGACAACAAAATCTTAATATATAGAATAAATATTTTACGTTAATAAATTTTCATATATATTTAGATTGTATTAAGTATTGCTTTTCATGATACATAATTTGTTTCAAAATTATTATTTTTAATTTTAGATATTAAAAACCAATGCACAATTAAATCAAAAAACATTCCCAACTCAAATTTTTAAACATTTATAGAAGGGTATATTATTATAAAAAAAAAAAAAAAGATTTGCATAAATAATATAAGTGAATTAACTAATTATAAATAATTATTTTAGAATAAATAATTAAAATTGATAATATTGTAAAAATATATTCATAAGTATACACTTAAATTAATAAAGGAGATAAATGTATCTAGTTATAGGAGCTGATATAGAATATTATGTAATATAGATGAAATTTTTTAATATGTCATGGTATTTAATGTTTAATGTTTATTACTTGGTCAAGCAATAATATCAAACTAAAATTTTCTTTTTCTATGTGTAAATTTATGCTTGCAAAAATTACCTTTGTGCATAGAGAACCCAATCTTATTTGTGCATCTAAACCTTGTCTACGAAAACGTTCTATGCAATTTCTCTTGCCTAACACCTACTCACTTTCTTGTCTAGAAAGTGTTTGAAAATAAATGGTGTTGATAATACCTTTAGAAGCTTACCAACCAAGGACCTTCTCCTTATATCAAATCTTTTGATTTGAATTTTAGGTTTTGAAATAAAGCAAATGGCATGTCAAAAAATCATGCAAAATGCATATGTCTATGTTGATGTCCCATCAATGTTATGCTATTTTAATGATGATATAATGTGTAGTGGAGCTCTCTCTTGATTCTTAGATGATCCTCTATTGAATTATGGTTTACCTTTTATACAAAACTCTAGCACACAAGTTAGAGATTTTTTATCTCGAATCTTAGCTATTGTGGGATTCAAACAAATATTTATTCTCAAAAAGAATTTGGGATGATAGTAAACCTTTGACACGGACTAAACACAAATCCTACAAGAAAAAAAAGTATGAGATAAGAGTATGCCTAGTATAAAAATCAAATAACCTAAAAATGATCAAGTTTGGATAAAAAAATTAGAAAATATAAATAAACTCTAAAGGCCAAGACCTAAGGGAATAACATACTACCTCTAAATTTGACACAAGTAAGAAATTAAATCTAAATCAAATAGTTGGTAATTGATATGCAAGCATAATTTTAAGTGTGTATTAAGAATTAGTTTCTTATGTGGCTCGCAGAATTTTTGATAAGGGCTCTCATTTTGTGATCCAAATTGTGCTAAGTGGTCATATTTGTGTCAAATAATCTTTGATAGATGACTAATTATATTATTTTCTATTTTGGATCAAATTTAAAATTACAAAATTAATATTCGTGCTAGAGACAACATAGATTTTTTTTGCAAATTTGATTAATTTGTATAAGTTGCAAATTTCGAGGTAGGAAATTTCTCACCTGTCTAGAAAATTTGTTTACATAATACATAGTGTTGACGAATAATTTTGAGAATTTTCTAGGAATCTTCTTTTGTCAAACCCCTAAGATCATATTTAATAGTTTTGGAATAGGAATTTTAAAAAACAAACAACCATGAAATATGCTCTAATTTGTCACTGAATGTAGATAAGTTAATGTAAGTCAATGACATAATGAATGTTTTGATGCTTGAATGATAATACTATATGGAGCTCGGATTAATTTTAGATATCTAAAAGTGATTATGGTATGTCTTTTTTTTTTTTTTAATTGGATAAAGAAGAAAAAAAACAAATTACATCAGCCAAAATACATGGCCAAATAGGCCACCATTAGGTCATACACAAGTAGCAAGACAAGCTGCTACAGCAGCAACAAAAACAACAATTCTAGACCATCATGACATAAGGTAAAGCATGCTGCTACAGCTGTAATAATAAACAGCTTTACAGTAGCAAAATGTGTTGTTACAACAGCAAAACCCCAACAAATACAATAAGAATCTCTCTTCGAAGAAGATTTAGAACACCACTGATAACCAAAATTTGAACCATTAGTCAACAGCCATTTAGAAGAAGGTCTAAGCAGCTCAATGTCCAAAGGGCAGAATACTCTCCATAGCCTCCAAGAAGCAGCCTCCTTAGCAAGATGTCTATCCGTCAACCAACTGTAACTGTGCTTGAACATTGTAGATAGATGTTTTAAGATCATTGTTAGTTTCTAAATAATCCTGGAGCATAGCAAGCAAATTTGTAACTTGTAAAGAGAGATTCCAGCAAATTATTTGAACTTCAACTTTAAGAGGTTGAGAGATGTTGGAAAAGACAGCAGCGCAACGAAACTTCTAAATGAATTTAAGGATGACCTACCTGCATAGTTGAGTGAGGATATTATGGTGAGAGGAGACACCAAGGAGTGTTGTTTTCCATGACCAAGTGTGAGTGAAGAGGGCGGGAAGCAAAGAGAAAAGAGAATGCCACAACACCCTAACATGCAAATTTACTCATTTCATAATCAAATATGCAAATAATGAAGTTATTAAGAAGATCTAGTCAACTTGAATCTATAATTAAAATTATGTTTGATAGTTCTAATCTAGAATTAAAATTGTGTTTGATAGTTCTAAGATTATTTCTACTTATACAAATTTAACTCAAATAATAATTTAAAAAAAAAAATCAATTTTAAAAATATGTGAAAGTATAACCATATTAAATTTCAATTATTTACCCACTTGAATAGAAATGCACATATTTAAGCATTACTTTAAAAAAAATCTACTGGGAAAAAGTGCAAAATATGCCAGCTCTATTTTTTCTATTTAAAGAAGCAATGAGACCAAAAACAAAAACAAAAAAAAACAAAAAAAAAACATAAATTATAATTTTTTAGCCATTCTAAACCCTAAGTACCTTAAGAAAGGTAAGTGTAAAGATGTGTATTAAAATTATACATTGTATGTTTGGTACAATACAATGGACTTTTTTGCAATAATAATGCATATATAGAAACCCCCCATATCAATAATTAAAGGGAGATTCATCGCCCTTTATTGTACATAGATACCTTGTAATCTTAAGGCCTAAGGAACACCTTGGACAATAATTTCTTCTTCAATCATGAAAAGATTCTCGCTTTTAAGGTGTTGACATTTGTCCTTTAAAGGGGGCCATGCAAATTTGTAAATGTCTCATATGAGGGGACCTAATTATAAGAAAAAAGAGCTGAAAATGTTTCTAGAACAAATTTTAAGATTCATGGGGTAAGGCTATAGTCAATGTGAGACTTAAAATTGATATTCTATTTCATTATTTTTTAATTAAAAAGAGATTGATTACAAATAAAATTAGTCAAAGTTAACACAACAAACAAAATTAAAATTTATATAGGAAAGAATAATTGTTGTGAGAGATTATAATTATTTAAATTAAGAAAAACTTCAACATACAAATTGAGAAAATAATAAGTTATCAAAACAGTTGTTATTATTTCATATAAATATTTGAATGGAATGAATTACTACACCAACACCACTTTTTAGAGTTATTGCTCACAAATATGTGATTATTTAATTTTGTCACTTGTAAAAGTAAGCTTTTAGTTTTTTTATAGAATATATATTTTTGAAATGATAAACTACCCCTTCCCAAATCATTAATTCATCTAAGTGTAGCATTGTTTGTTTGAAATCACTTAAAAAATATTTTTATAAATTAAACTTTGAATGAGTACTCAAAGCTAATCTTGAATATGTGATTGTTGGTGGAGTAACTTGATCTCCCTCAAATCTTATATTATAGGTGACTCTTTTATTTGAACACTAAATCAAATAGTAAATTGGAAGCTTCAGTGATTTTAAAAGATATTCACTTGGTTCTAGCTCTGAGATGTAAAAAGATGGAAGGAGATTCATAATAGTTATGAAGATCATTAAATATTCAATGAAAGAATCAAAATTGGGGAATAAAATTGAAGAATCATGTCTAATGGCTTAGAGATTTAAGATTATTTCTTTTGAGATTTTTTAGGAAATGCATTTACTTATATTGTATTAGTTGAGTTTAACAGAATAAAATCTGTGCCAATAAGGAATCTTCGGAACCCGATTTGTTGAAAGGGATGATGGATGAAAAATTGTCCATAAATATACAAATCAGCGTATACCCTTTGATTCTATCAGATAGGGTGCTCGGAAAAGGTTGGAATAGTTAAATAGGAGGATCACTATGACTATAGCCCTTGGAAAGTCTTCCAAAGAGGAACAAACTTTATTTGATATTATGGATGACTGGCTATGCAGAGACCGTTTTGTCTTTGTGGGTTGGTCCAATCTATTGCTTTTTCCTTGTGCTTATTTTGCGCTAGGTGGATGGTTCACAGGTACAACTTTTGTGACTTCGTGGTATACTCACGGATTGGCTAGCTCCTATTTGGAAGGTTGTAATTTTTTAACTGCTGCAGTTTCTACGCCTGCTAATAGTTTAGCACATTCTTTGTTGCTATTATGTAGCCAATTTATGAACTGACCAATATTTATTTTCAACCAAAAATAGTGAGCCTGAAGCAATGGTATGTGTGATGAGAGGAGCGATTATGGGTTCTGATGTTGGCTTTCTCTCATCTATTAATAACCATGGGACAAGTGATCCTAGTTCCGGTGATGTTCTTTTGATATTTTTCAAAAAATGTAATTAGGCTTTGATTATCTAACCAATTTATGCATTGACCAATATTTGTTTTCAACTAAAAGTAGTGAGCTTCCTCAAGAATTGAAAACTATTTCTCTACTTAAGGTGGATTCCCCTTTTGAAAAATCAATAGAACCTTCTTTTACATTACTTCCCACCATTTGAATGATGGAAGGACTTCCTTTTTAGGATTACACTTTGTACTTGTGTACTTTTGTCAGTTTTTTTTTGTTGATGGGTGCCTTTTGTTAGTGTTGTTTTAGCCATTTTAGTATTTAAGGAATGTAGTTGTGTTTATAGCCTTTTTCCACTTTATCTAACTTTAATCATATTTATGCATATTTTGTTTGGTCAAGGGCCCTCGAGAAACCTCTATTAACCTAGCAAAAAATATTAGAACTGATGAGGTTGTATGTGTCTACTATTAACATAAAATGCATTAAGAAGATTCACTTAATTAAAAACACACATTTATTTTACAAGAATTATCCAAATATATTATGAATTATTGTCATTCTTCAAACATAAGTGGGATAAGATGTTGAATTTGAAACTATTAAATTAATCGTAGATATTAGCAAAATCTAAGTATCCAATAATATTAAATATTAACAAAATATTTTTATATATAATTCTCATTCTATTACTCATATTTTGTAGTGTGGATTTTGTATACTTTTGACTTGCTAATTTATACAATATTGTAATGCCTCGCCAGGAAACCAGAGAAACACACATAAAGTAACAAAATAACATAATTTTTTTTCTTAAACATTTATTTATGGTAGTGTCCCGCTAATTGCTACTATGTGTTTCTCTGGATTCTTGATGGAACGTTACAAATATTATGATTGTCTTCTACATTTGATTATTCTTTAAAAAAAATATTAACAAAATATTGATATTCAATAATAATAGATATTAACAGTTTTGCTTTCCCTTAAAACTTATAAAAAAATAAATGAGAGCAAAACAAAAATACATCAATAAATATTTATAAATAATCATTAATATTAATACAAATAAAATGTGAATTAACTATATTCATAAAAAAATATACACTTAATATAAAAATACAAAAAAAAATTTGAAAAAAATCTAATGAAACAATGATGACAAAGAAACTCTAATGAAAGCATAATGACAATGAAACTCACATTTATAACAACAATAAAATCAACACAACTAACACATGTACCCTATACATATTTTTTTATTAATTTAAAATTTTATATAATAAAAGAGAAGACCATGACATGTGATTATTAGGCCTCCTTTAAATAAAGAGAAACCCATGGACCCAAATGATATGATGAGGGGTGGACAAGATATATTTTCTTTTGCATATGCTTGCTTGATAAACAAACCTTAAATTATGAGACTTTGTGCACTTTAGGTATAGAAATATATTATCATTTTGTCTTTTCTTTTCTTGTCTTCTTTATCTTGTCTTTTGCTCATTAATTTGTGTGGAACGCTCATGTGAGAGAGAGTATTAAATTGGCAACTAAATGATAGGTGCCTACTATCTATTATGAGCATAAGTTGCACTCATTTGTCTTATCCAAAATTTAGATCAATAATTAACTTCAAAATTGGGGGAGATTGAAGGCATGTCAAGTCAGGAGCTTAAAGAAAAGTTTTGAGGGGTTGGTGGGTGTCGATACAACTCATGCAGATATTTTGTTTTATAATCTCTTTGGTGGATATACCATCGTTGCATTGGATGGGACATTGATATTTTTTTGGGCCATTAGTATTATTATTTGAAAATCTCATCTATACAATGGTTACTTTTTGGTGGGGCTCTAGTGGCTCTTCATAGTGTATTGGGTGAACCATAGAATTGTGTTTTTTTCTTTTTCTTTTATAAAATTATTTTTTTATTTAATCATATTTTTTCTTTTTCTTTTATAAAATTAATTTTTTATTTAATCATATGTATTGGGTGAATCATAGAAGTTGGAATTGTTCCTCGAGTTATTTTGGGGAAATGGAGTTCCCCTTCATTCTAAAGGTTTCAATATTCTTGATCTCATCTTAACTTAAAATTCTTAGATCAAATAAGTACCTCACCTCTACAAGGAAAGATCAAGGTCTCCATCTCCCACTAATTT
Organism: Sequoia sempervirens; assembly: GCA_007258455.2. Lineage (NCBI taxonomy): Eukaryota > Viridiplantae > Streptophyta > Pinopsida > Cupressales > Cupressaceae > Sequoia > Sequoia sempervirens. The sequence goes on from VDFB02343045.1 coordinate 112,064, forward strand.
GGATATGGGCACCTTTGATCATTCTATCTCTTTAGCTAATCATTATGAAATTTTTCCACAAGAGGAATATATTTATTTCCCCTCTTTACCATGATTTACAAAATTTTGTCTTGGAATGTGAGAGGGATTTGTCTCCCTAATCGTAAATATGGAGTGAAGGATGTGATTGTGAGGTAGATACTCTCATATTGGATAATAAAACAATTATGTGGATGATATTAATCTTTTATTAAAAAAATGGTTAATATTCATATATCAATAAATGATATAATTCATAAATTTTAAGGTCCTTATTATTTATTCTTATATTTTATTTATACATGTACATATAATATGGGCTTCACATTTTCATTTTTTCCCTTACAATTATGGTTTTTTGTATATCACAATGCTAATTATGTGACTTCATTAAGGCAATATTAAACAAAATCTAGCAAAGTCTTATATAATCTTGTATCCTACTACATTAAGTCAATATTAAATCTTGAGTGATCAATAGTTTGCATCAACCAAATGTGTTTCAATTTGATTTGTGTTGCAGTTTGATAATCATTTTGGATTGGCAATAATTTTTTGGATTTGTGGTCTGGGTGGTCATTTTCAATTGACAAAATGTCTTATTTAAATCATATTTTTAGTTTGGTCTTTCTTGCAATGAAATAAACCATGACTCTTGTTTTCGTAGGGTAGAGAAAGAGTGGAGGGTGGTGCTTATAAAATGATTTATATATACAAAAAAAAAATTACAACATGTAGCTTGAAGGTTATTAAAATGTGCAAATTATGATTAAAAAATCAATGCAGAGGAATTTAGGAGGCCACATAGTGGGAGAGGTTTTTGTTTTTAGTGCCACATGGGGAAGAGGAGTCACATAAGCAAGGAAGGAAATTTTCAAACAAAAAGAAAAGGAGGCACAATAGGAAGGAGGGCGAATACATGGCAGGTTCACAGCAATAGAAGGAAGAGAGGTTATGTGGGGTGAAACAAAGAAGAAAATTCAATAAAAATTAATTTAGATTGAGTAGTACAGGTCGCACAAGGAAGAAAGAAGAATTGTGTAAGATGTCTTTGAAAAAGAGGAGCATACAGAGGAGATAGTGCAATAAATATAGAGGAAATAAAAATAAATTTGATAAGCTGAGTTTGAAGTGTTTGAATTGGAGTTACAATAGAGGAGTATAAATTGAAATTTATGGATTGTATATGGTTCATTACCACTTAATAAAATAAATAAATTTAGAATTTTTCATTTGAATGCAAGTAAAACTTCAAATGTCTAGAATATTTGATAGATTTGTAAATAAATAAAATCTCTTCCATTGTTGTGTAAATTTTAAATTGAAGTTAATTGACAAATGAAATTGTCATGTTAAATCAATTGTCGGTTATGAATTTTTCCAGTCTAATAAGACTCAAAAAATTCAATTTGCGCCATTTGGTATTAGAGTAGGAGAATATTTGAGAGATTTGATACTATGGTTGGAGAAGACCTTCAAATCTAGTATTGTGGGTAATTGGAAGAGAGAAGACCTGCAACTATAGAGAGTACCAACATGGCATATCAAGGAAATTGGCATAGAGGACCACAAAATGATGACAATGTAGTCAACATAGACATGCTAAGAGGCATCACAGTGAGAATGGATACAATGGAAATGGTGCATCACAAAGGAGTACCTATGGTAGATGCTAGTGAGAATGAAAATGAAATAGAAGCCTCCAAAATTGATTTGTAAGATGAAGGAGAGAATGTAGTGAAGGGTAGATTTTTGTGAGCAATGGTCAAGCTTAGTAGTAAACCTCGATTGGATTGCCCACGTACAATGAGAGTTTGAATCCAAAAGATTTGATTGATTGGATTTTGGAGATGTAGAAATATTTTTACTTTGAATCCATTGAAGACCCAAAATGATTTAAGTTTGCATGCACAAAGTTGAAGGTGCATTCTTCCATATAAAATTAAATCTTGGGAGAGGATGGTGACAAAATTGAAGAAAAAATTATTGCTTGTAGATTACCAAATAAACTTATTCAAGAATTTACAAAATTTGAAACAAAGGGAGAAGAATGTGCAAGAATACATAGAGGAGTTTACAAATTGATCATACAAGATGGATATGTAGAAGATGATGCAAAGAAAGTTTCAAGGTATGTGAATGGGCTACATAATTCAATTCAAGATGAGATGAGCATGATAATAATAACCAGCTTGTTGAAAAAGGATATCAATATGCATTGAAGGAAAAATAAAAGATAGCAAGAAGGCAACAAAATAATTCCCAAGGTAGGGGCGGATTTTTGTGGGTTGAGGACCATCCAATAGTGGTAGAGGACATCAAAACCATCAAGAAGAATTAATCACATACCTTGAAAGTGCACAAGACAATAGAGGAAGAAGAGACTTTTCAAGAGGAAGAGGAGATTACTCTCGTGGAAGAGGTAGAGGAAGAGGTTTCAGTGGTTCATGTTTTCAATGTGGGGAAATGGGACATCAGACATTTGAATGTCCAAAAATATAAGATGATGGAGGAAAGGGAAAAGAGGCAAGGGCACATGTATTGTAAGTTGAAAATGACATGGTGACTTCACCAAGGTGGGGAGAGGATCCCAAATATGGAGAATCATTGATGTTATGAAGAATTTTGTTGAATGCAGAAAAGGAGAAACCAAAACCAATCCAAAGAAGGAATCTACTTCAAACAAGGTGCAAGGTGAGTGGAAAGTGTTGTAAAGTCATTGTGGATAGCACCAATAGAATAGTCTCCAAAGAGACGGTGGATAATTTGAAGTTGAAAAGAAAGCATGTTTAGGAAGGCCTTACCACCATCCCAAGGCTCCAATATATAGAGATATAAAACTTTTGTAGAAAAAAAAATGTTTCACTTGGAATTCCCTTTAGAATGTGTAAAGTCACGCATTTTGGCATCTCAAATGACATATTTTCTCTTTTTCAAATGCCCAACTTGTAGAAGGTAAGAGTCACTTGCATGGAACACCAAGAGACACATTTCCCAACTTGAGGAGTTAATTTTATCTTCAAGTAATTATTTACTACTCTCAATAGACCTATTGGTCTCTTATGAATGTATTTACAAATATAGGTAAACTATTATTGCAAAATATTTTCTATTAACACCCTAGATGTCTAGAATTGTCTTGACAAAGATACTGAAACAAATTAAATAATTTAAAATTGACAAGATTAATAATACCTTAATCTTAACACTATTATTTCTATAATGACCTTAATTTAATTATTTTATGTTCATTGAATTCTCTGGCTTATATTGACTTTAAGGCCTCTTTGTAGTTGTGTGTTTTCATCTGGAAAGAGTGGGCCAATAAAGCCACACATTTATCGATATAAAAATGCCATTAGAATTTGTATTCCAAATAGATAACTCTAGAAAGTAGAAGCCAAGAGTATCCTATGCCCATCTCCCATGACAAACGAGTATGCATGTATTGACTATATGCTTTTAGTACTTTCCAAGTAGATGTAGTTGGTAAGTATGTCTATTCTAAAAACTATGTATATAAATGAATATTTAATTCTCATTAATATGTTCTAAAACATGTAATAATTATTGTTGCATATATTTAAAGATATGATATTAAACTAAGCTTTTCTATGGATAAAAATGTATCCACTTGTCCTCATTTATTCTTGGATCAATGTACTTTTTAAAAAAATATTGGTATTTAGATTTTTTTAGTTTGATTTGAATTAGTTAAAGATTATAAATGGGGCATTTTACTATCCATATAAATATAAATGGTTTAATTTTATAAATTTAATGGTTTTTAATAAAAATAGCAATAACAAATTTAACCATCATTCATATTTTTAATGATTTTATATTAATAATTTTTTTTGATTCAAGGGTATTCTCGTGATCCAGTCCAGTGTCTAACCTGCCTTATCTTAGGCTTATTTATTGTCAAGTTGGGGATAGACTGGGGCGAGTTGGGGCGAGACAAGTCCCCTAGGGATGCATGCAACCGCCCACAAGCCACATGCAACGGTTAAGTCGATACCTCAAAATCAAACCCAAGACTTTGAGGAGCAAACCCAAAACTCAAGCCAACTACACTACTTGTGTGGACTTTATATTAATATAATTTTACTATATAACATTTTCATAAATATTCATCTATATATTTTGTAACAGACAAAACAAGACCAATAATAATACACCCTCAATAAATATAATAATGAGTCCATACATGAATTGTCTTAAACTATGGATAATCATAATTATGTTGCATTTACTCAAATGATATTTGATTATTAGAATCCACGAATATAGGCTAAATATAAGGGTGATAATGGGAACTCCCATGTTATTTATGTTAAAATAATCTCACAAATATTGAAGTGTTAGCTCCATGATACATCCCACACTCCATGATTTATGTGGTAAAATGGTTTCTTTAATAATTTTATATAATTAAAATTTTAAGCTTTAGTTTTTTATTTTGTGGTTGTGGTAAGGAGCATCTTAGGACTACAAATAACTTCCAATTGAGTAGCCTTTAGTGGGCCCTTTGCTCCCCATATAGATAGGTCTAGGTTTACTTGTTGGCATAGTGAGACAAAAAAAGGCCTCGTTGAGATAAAGAGCCTCTAATTTTGAAGTATATAAATAATTGGGGATTAAGTAGTTAAAGGAAAATATAATGATGAAAAGTAAAATAAAAATCAATAGTAGAAATAGTTTATAATACATTTATCTAATTAATAATATAAATTATTAAGATTTACAATTTAAATATATATGTAAAGAGATAAGAATATAATAGTTTGAGATAAAAATTAATGTGTTGAAATAAAATTGAGAGAGATTAGGATGTATTTTGAAATTAATGTGATGTGGGTTATGTCATTTTGATAAGGATATGTAAATTGAATTTATCTAGAATTTGATCTAATAAGATATGTAATAATGTCAACATTAGTAAAGAAATTAGCTACAATGAATATTGATGTAAGTGGCGACCACGAATGTTGTTGAGCTAATAGTTAAATGTTATTTGAGTTTGATATAAGCATATGTGTGACTAGGACTAATAGATGCATTTGCAGTGAGCTTTAAATGTGGAGTTGATAATGTATATCGATAGTTGATTATTGATTGTTATAAATGCCCAATGCAATTAGATGAGGAATGTTGACTAATTTTAGAGGAAGAATAAATGATTTTATGGTCTTTTGGCAGTATTTCAATATGTGGTCATTTCATTTTGCGTGTGAAAGTGTTCAAGGATGTTGTATTTATATACACAAACGTAGACATAATCTAAAAATTTAGCACCCACCCTAATAGTGAATAATTATATTCTAGAAGACTTGGCTTTGAAAGAAATAATTTGAATTTAAAAAATGGGGACAAAATAATGTTGGTGATATGTTCCAAGGTCCTATTGCATCTAAAATGACAAAATTGATAAAACTAGATTGAGAAGGTTCTAAACTAAGAGATATTATATATTAAAGTATAGGTTTAAATTTGGCTTTAATTAACATGTTGAAAGAGATAAATTATATACTAGAATCATGAACTAAATATGTTGAAAGAGAACCAATACAATGAGAGGGGAGGGGGGTGAATTAGTGTATAAATTTTTTTAACACATTGAAGATAGTAGACAAGATTAAAGATCAAGTAAAACAACACACACATAAGAAGACAGCAGATATATGTGGAAAACAATAGAAGGGAAAAACCACGATGAGAAAATTTGCTCAAGTCTACTACTCAAATCCAACCTCACAATCAAAGATATTACATATGTTTTGTAAGCACCCACTTACAGGTACATTGGCACCCAAGACAATGTTTTGAGGCTCCAATCTCCTCGTACATTTCCCACCAAAGACAATGTTTTGAGGCACCAACCTCAAGGTACACTACAAATCTGATTGAGCACCAACCCAATTTCTCTGAGGTACTGACCTCTTACAACATTACAAGTTCATATGTGCATAATACTAGTTTTTCCTTAACCTGAGAATGCACCTCTTTTCCTCTCTATTCTAAAACATACTCACACCCTCTCACTCTACTCTCTTCTCTTCCTTAGCCATACAACACTTAGTCGTTCAACTTTGATAACCTTGATTTTCCAACAAGCCAACACACCTATAGCCAAACAATCATTGGCATCATTCAATGCAATTGCTATATTATGCATCTGTCAATCCTACATTTTCATCTGCATTTAATTTCATACTCTTGTATATTCGATCTTGTTCCACATATGATGTATTTGCTATTATTAGAAATTTGCAAATCCTAGAGGTACGTATTAAATGATATTTCCTGCTTGATTGATTCATGTATGATATTCTAACCACCTTTTCTTTTGTATCATCATATAAAAATCTCATCACCAATCAAATTGAGTAGTTGGAGTGGTTGAGCCAATTAAATTTGTTCTTTGTGTCGGTTCATGGTTGCTTCCACCGTTTAGCCATTATAGAAACAAATCTTTGAATTTGGGTTGTCGATATGTACTCTTCATGCCATCATCTAGTGATCCTTCTTTAACTGTTTGAACTTTAAAATGTGGTCATTGTATCAACTATGTTTAAACTCAATCTATTGATCTCTATCACATTTATTATGACTATCACTTTAATGCTTAGGGCTCAAATATCATTTTTGTGATGTGAAGGAGTTGTCTAATGCAATAGTTGTTTTCCATCTGTCGCCCTGGACATGTGTCCTCATATTGCTCCATAACTAATTAGAAATAAAGGACTCACCATGCTTTACATCACATATCACAAGTTTTCATTATGCCTTGAGAATGAAAAATGTGATGTAAAGGAATTGAGCGATGCAAACACTTCTTACCATGTGTCCTTTGAGGATACATATCATCATGCTCTTGTAGGGCTAAGCCGAGGACCCACCATATCTCTTGTGGAACAATGAGAAACTGCCATTTGTGCCTTTTGATGTCATACTCCACAACCATCGCATATTGCTTCTTTCCTCATGTAGGGTAATTCACAATAGTGATGTGAATTACTTATGTGATGCAATCATAAACTGCCACTTGTCTTTATGACATCACCTTCCACTACCATCGCACAATGCAAATTTTCTTCGCACATGGAGAATAGAAAATGTGATGTAAAGAACACACGTGATGCATTGAGAAACTGCCATGTCACCATTAGTCTTCATCGCACATCACAAATAGCTTTGGCCATTGTAAACTTAAAAATTTGATACAAAGGACCAACATGATGCAATCAATGCTTGCCACATGTTACCCTGACATCACATTCCACTACCTTTACATACTGCTCTCACAACCACGTGTCATATTCTCGCATTCCCACAAGAAAATGATGATGTCACCTCCTATGTAGTGTGGGCACATGGGATCCACCCAATTGTTGATCACTAATCTCAACCATTGATTTTCTTTGGGAAAATATTTGATGCCAGACTTAGGAAACAATAAATTCAATCAACATCCCGCCAAGCCAATAAACACTAGGTGAAGGGGTCAGTCACCTCGATGACTTCAACAAATTAAATCATAACTTAAGTGACCTTCAACTTCCAATAGCTAGTCAACATCAAAATATAAAACTTGTTAGACGCAATGGCTGGAACAACTTTAACCATTTCGAGTGCCAGCCTTTGAGCTTTCCTCATACTGCATACTAGATCGAACTATTAAGGCATAAGCCTTAAGATTGATCTCCAATGTTTGATCCTTTTCGGGTGCCGAGGTTCACCCTTTTGTCATACCACTTTCCTATGGACATAAAGGTAAGTCATAATCTTTAGCTTCAACTTGCAAAGCCCGAAACCATTTCAGGGGTTGGGGTTCAGGGTTTTTCCATACCCTTTTCTTAACCTCAAGTTAAGGTGTAAGCCAACAATCTGAAGCCCAAAATTCTTCAACACTTTAAGGCATCATTTTTAAGCCTTTTTGGCATCAATGATAAATCAAATTTCCAACAATCTCCCCCTTTGTCATTGATGGAAAAACTAAATGTTATGCCCAAACATCATCATCCATTCTAAACAATCAATTCTCCCCCTTTGGCACACAATTGTTCAAAATCATAACTCCCCCTTTGACAAATGTTCCCTTTTTGAAAGATAAGGAGCATTTTTCTCAATTTCTCCCCCTTTGACATAAATGGAAAAGGGAATCTTCAAGACACATGTTGCTACTGATGTTCTCCCCCTTTTACATACCATGCAAAGAGAAAGAAAGTGTCCAAGAATCTGCAACTATCAAGTCGTTAGAATTTGTAAAACTATGCATACCTAAGTTGACTTCTTCACACTCTTCAAGAGCTATATAAATCTTCTTGTGAAGCTCCCCCTGGACTCATGCCATATCACTAAAATTTAGTGATCTGATGTGGGAGAAATTACTCCCAACTTCATCCTCAGATATTCAAATTGCTCTTTGGGAAGAGGCTTGGTGAATATGTCTACCACTTGATCTTTGGTTGACACATAGTCCATGTAGACTTCCTGATCTGCTACCTTTTTCTCTCAAGAAGTGATACTTATTGATATATGCTTGGTCCTAGAAATTTGTCAATTTTGTATACAAACTTGTGGGTATAAAAGCTATTTTCTTCTTGCTTTGTGGCCATAATGTCCGTTGTTGATTTTCTCATGAAAACTTTATGTTCTTTCATTCTCTTCTAAAATTTAGAACAACCTTACTTGACACCTCAATGGATTCTTCTTCGCCATTGGATAGTTGTCACTTAAATAGAATCAATGCTTTCATTGTTTACACATTTGTACTTATAACATTGGATTGCATAAAAATCAAAGAGAAATGATTATAAAATAATAGTGACGTAAGTAAAATTCCCATTTTAGTTTATTATTAAAAATGATAATAATGAATTTCTACTAATAAGAAATGAATTTCTACTAATAATATTATTGGTGGGAAATCTACTAATGATTTTTGGAGGAGTGATATTCTTCCTATGATTTCTCTTCTACTTGGAAAAACCAGTTGGTCCAACTCAACAAACTTTAGATAGAAAGGTAATTTCATATGATTGAATCTATGCTGAAATTAATTTAAATAACCCTTTGCTAGATTCTGTGGAAATACACCTTGGATCCTATTCCTGGATTCAACAACTCAACTATGAAACTCTTCCTTTTAGATGTTGATTCTATCATGTGTATGGTCATTTAAAAAGGAACTGCCCTCAGTTCAATCAGATGTCTACTATAACTAATGCTACCTACTTTGCTCCTACGGCTAATAATGGGAAGGCTCCTATGTTTGATGGGGCTGCTGATAAGGAGGATCTTATTCTAGTTAAGCCTCAGAATAAGGGGGGAGGACAAAAGAGAACACTCAATGACAAACAATTTTATGGGGTCTTCAATCAATTGATGCTTTGGAGGATTTAACTCGGGAAGAGGGGATTCCAGTGGAGTTACCTTTTGGTTTTGGATCCTTAGAAATTGTGGCCTTGCTTGAAGACAGAGAGAATCCTAATTAGAATTTTCCTTTGGTAGATTTTTAGGTTGGTCATATCAATACAAACTTACCCTCCTAGATATTGGATGTTTTAGTATCAAGTGGGACTTTAGTCTTGAAGGATGTTGGAGTCGTGGTTGATCTAGTTTCCTCTCAAGGGAAGGAGGCTTTAGATCTTGGGAAAAGAAGTGGGGCTTTGCATGCCATGGGTCTATAATAAAAACACCTTAAAAAGGGACCTCTATAAAAACTGTCTAAGGTGGGATGTAAGAAAGATCAGGAGAAGTTAAAATTAATTGGTGAGACACTAGTGCATTTGGGGTTACTGAAAACCATTGACTCACATTTCTTCCAATCTCATAAATGATTGTAATTTCATGGAATGTGAGGGGTATGAATAGCATCCCTAGACAAAATTCTATTTGTGAAATGACTGGTACTCATTCCTGTAATATTATTTTTCTTTAGCAAACTAAATTGACAATAGAAGGTATGTTGAATAGAACCCCTAGTATTTGGTCGCATGGTTGTTGTCAATGTGTTGGAGCTCATGGTAGTTCTGGTGGCATGGCTTGTTTTTGGGATCAAAGGAAGGTTGTCCCTCTTTGGTGGATCTCAAATTTCTCTTCTATTTCTATGGTTGTTTCTAGTTTGGACTCTAGTGAATCATGTATTTTCTCTAATGTTTATGGTCCTACTGATCTTCTTGGAAAATATCAACTTTGATTGCATGTTAGATATGTTTGGTCCCTTGCTCCCTTCCTTGGATCGTGGAAGGTGACTTTAATTTTGTTTCTAATTTGGAGGAAAAAAGAGGTGGCATGGTCAGGCTTGATTCTTCTGCTAACCTTCTAAGGGACAATATAGATCTATTGAATTTAATTGATGTGAATCCAAATAATGGAATATTCACTTAGAACAATAGAAGAAGTGGTGAGAATGCTATTTTTGAGAGACTTGGAAAATTCCTTGTTTCTTGTTATTAGGTTGGGGATAGGTGGACTAAAAGCTCAAAGATCTTGGATTGGAAAGGATTTGATCATTGGCTGATTAAACTCTCAGTCATTTATTTTTGAGCTCCTAAGAACCTCTCTTTTAAGTTTCAACTCATGTGGTTGTGAGACCTTTCGCTCCAACACTTAATGATTGAATGGTGGCACAAAGGGAGGCCTCCTTATGGTAGGGCTATGCATTCTTTTAATAAAAGATTGTAGTATGTGAAGTATAGGTTTAAGAAGTGGAATAGGAAGTGCTTTGGTAACCTTCATCATAATAAAAGGATGGCTCAAGGTCGTTTGGATACTATTACTTGCCAGATACGGGATCATGGACTAACTCTTGGTTTCAGTAAAGAGGAGACCATGGTTGTGAAGGAGTTGGAGGAATGGGAGTTGTGAGAGGATATTTTTTGGAAGCAAAGTCTTGTATTGATTGGCTTCAAGAAGGGGATAGAAATATTTCCCTTTTTCATAACTTTGTTAAAGCTAGAATGAATGAAAATATTATCACCTCTCTTGTGTCTTTAGAGGGGTTTCAACTTTCTTCTCTTAGAGAGATTTCTAGGGAGGCTTCTCAGTTCTTCTTAGCTTTGTTTATTGAGGACTCTCCCCCTGAAAGTAAAGAGGAAAACTCTATTTTAGGTTACATTCCCTGTTTAGTCACTAATGGTATGAATGTGACTATTATTAGGCCCATCTTGATGTTGAAATTGGAGGAGGTTGTGTTTCAAATGAAAAAAGGTAAATATCTAGTCCTTGATGGTTTTCCAATTGAATTCTTCCAAGAGTTTTGGGAAATTATCAAATTGGATCTCTTAGAGGTGGTTCAAGAGTTGCTAAGAAATAAATAGATGTTAAGAGCCATGAATGCTACTTTTCTGGCTCATATTCCTAAGAGGTAAGGTGTTAATTTTCTAGACCATTTCAAGCCCGTTTGTAAAACCCCACCCCGAAACCCTAGAGAATGTAACACATTTAAACGAAAGCGAACATTTTTTTTCCTTAAAGTGATATTAAACATGAGTTACACTACACTAGCACCCACACTCTCTAAGGGTCATGGCAACACTTGCACAAAGTACAAATCTAACTAATACAATTAAACATCACATGCATATAATGCTCATAAATAAAGTACATACATCCATCATCATTAAATTACAACACATATGATACCAAAGATGTGATACTGTTTCATACATCTTACATTCATTTCATTTTACAATACAATGCTCATTCACAAATGAGATAGTTTAAACACAAGATTTACAATTACAAATTACAAAGGTGCTCCTCGATTACACTTTGAGGAGTGATACAATTTACAAGGTTACAATTGTTACAAAAGAGTACATGAAAGAATAAACAATTCCACTAGTACACACGAGCTCTCCATCAAGAAATACTCACCAACATGAACAAGAGAAATAGGAACCAGTCCCACGAACAAAGTTATCCAAGAATAGCAACACCGGTGAGAGAACCCAACGGAAGAAATAGCATAGTTTCCTCCCAACCACATGGTACCCAAAGGTCCACTCCCTTCGTGCTAGGAGATAGTAAAAGAGTTTCCAAGACCAAACCTACAACCCCTAAACACAAGAAAATACATTTCTAAGCAACACAAGTACAAAACTCACAAGACGGTTACATTGCTTCCAGATAACAAAGATCGTGTACATCATCTGTACACCACACACTAACTGTCTGACTGTTGTCATAGGAAGAGTGTCACACATAATTTAAAATAAACAATTAAATTAAGGAACCTAGATCCTCAAGCTCAAATTGATGAAGAATGAAGCTGAGCCTTCGAATTTCAATGTCCCAAGCTTTTCCCAAAAAACTCTTCCAGAAGATGCGCAAACAATTCCAGCCAAGAACTTCCCTGCAAACTTTTCAAATTTTTTTTAACAAAAAGAACTTCACACCAGAACCCTGTAGCACTTCCCGTGAAAAAAAACTCTTCCTTTTCTTAATTAATTCCCAATATTCTTTATGTGATATATTACCAAATCCAATCCCCTCATAAAATTAACTATCACTTGTCACCCAAAATATCTTCTAAATCAAAGATATTTTCATTATGCATTAAAACTCATTTTGCATTTAAATAATTTAAATCTCAATTTAATTTTTAAATTAAATTTAAATAATTTAAACTATGCACTTTAATAAAACAATTTTAATCATTTAATTTATTTAATCAACAAACTTTAATTTAATTAATTAATTTATCCACTTAATAAGATAAATTTAATCAATAGATTAAATTATCTTACCAATTGAATAAAATTAAATTAATTAAAATAAATAACAATTTTAATCTAAAATACATAAATTAACATTTAAAACACTTAAACATTAATTTTCACATACAATCTCACAAGATAATAAACTATCAAACCAACAAAGACGACATGACTCAACAACCAACCAACCACGAACTGACGACACACTGTGACTGGGTTTTTGGTTTGACAAGGCCACTTTGTTACTATCTCCCTATCAACATAACCGTTGGGAAAATGGACACGCTCAAACTTGTGAAGCCAGGTGGAGACAATGTCCTATACCTGCAATCCTGCAAACAAGATGAATGTCGAACATGCATATAAACATAGCATACACACCGTGAAGAGAAATCGTGGAATCACAGGGCGCTCACATGCGAGTGATGTAATCTTGTCCTCTTCACCAATACAGTCACACAAAACTAACAAGAATAAAGCATCCATAAATCATCATATAAAAGTACATCAATATTCCCAAATAGCAACTACGTTAATCCATAAGCATAACATAAATCATAAGCAACACATAAAGTATCATCACATCAAAGTAAAATATCAACATCGCTCTAATGTCATCAATCATAAAATAATAACAAGGTATCAACATCTATCATAATAAAATACTGTCAAACATCATAAGCAAATCTAAACACATAGTAGCAACAACTGGAGGGGCACTACACCATTGCTTTATGTAATGTGAATTACAAAATCATTACTAAATTGATTGCAGAAAGGCTTAAGCCTTGGCTCAACTTCCTGTTTTTCAAAGAACGGGGAGGATTTGTTGCTAGTAGAAATATTCATGATGGGATTGTGATTGCTACTTAGACCATTCACTCTATGGAAACTTTTAAGGAGAAGGCCATGTTTATCAAACTTGACATGGTGAAAGCTTATGGTAGGGTCAAATGAACCTTCTTACATAAAGTTCCATTTTTTGGATTTGGTAGGGAGTGGGTTTATTGGGTCATGAGTTGTGTTTCCTCTACTTCCTTTTTTGTTCTTATTAATGGAGAGCCTTCTGAGTTATTCAAACCTTTTAGGGGTCTTTTTCAAGGAGATCCTCTATCTCCTTGTTCATTATTATGGATGAGGGGCTAGGAAGATTTATTAAGTGGGAATCTATTTGCAGGCCAAAGCAGGAGGGAAGTCTCAGGCTCAATCCTGTGGGTTTGAATGGTCAGGTCTTAACTACCAAATTATATTGGAAATGGTGTTCTTTCCAAGATCATGATTTGGCTAGAATTAATACTAATAAGTACCTTCGGGGGGTGAACTCCTATGATGTTCTTCAGTGTGCCCTTTTGGGAAAAGGATCTATGATTTGGGATACTCTTAAAAGAGGGGTGAAACTCATCAAAGAGGGTTTATTTTGGATTTGTGATAAGGGCTCTAAATCTATTTTTTGGTATGATTCTTGGGATGGATACCCCCCTATGATCATAAAAATGTTTCCACACTTACAACCCCTCTATAATAGTCTACTTGATGTTGGTTGGATTAAGGTGGAGGAATTTAAAACTACTTAAGTGTTGGGTCAGGTGGAGGTGATGCGTTGGAAGTGTCCTCAAGAGTGCTCACTGGGTGGTATTGAAAAGGCTCGACAAGGGCTAGCTCAAATTTTGGTTGGTAGAGTGTGTAATTCCCTTAAAGGGAGGGTACTCTAGCTTGGGGACTTGATCCGAAGGGAAAAATTTTGGTTGCCTCGAGCTACTTGGTATTGGATAACAACTGTATGGGATGGTTGGTGTTATTTGGTGCAAGTAGGTTTGGAACAAATTTTCTTGGCCCAAATGTAATTTCTTCTTATGGTTGCTAGTCCAAAATAGGTTCCTTACTTAGGAGAATCTACGAAAGACAGGCTCCTAGAGTCCTTCCATCTATGTTCTTTGTAACAAAAGTGAAGAATATGATTCACATATCTTCTTCCAATGTCCTTACACTAGGGAGATTTAGCACCTTTGGTGGGGGGGGCTTGGAATCATGCCTATGTTCATGCCACTTCTTTTGTTGGGTTATGGGATAGTTTGGGTAAGCCTATTGCTCAGACCTTTTTTCTTCAGATTGCTTGGGATATTGGTACTTCTTTCATTCTCTGGCATCTTTGGCTAGAAAGGAATTGAATGATATTTCAAGATGTGAAAATGGTGGTGGCACTTTTATGGCATAAGATCACCTATAGTGACGAGGGTGCTAACTTGAGACACAGAATATAACACACACAATAGAGAATATTATTTATTCAGAATGATGAAATTATTACATGCAGAGGATCTCAAATCCTTGAGCTCTGCAATACATGCAAGCTACAGAAACTACAAAATTCCCCCTTTTCGCAGTATGCAAACTTTTCCCCAAAAAGCTACAAAAATTAGAAAACCCTGCCCATAAATAGCTCCTTTTTCATTTTGGAGCCAAAACAGTATTCCAATTATGAGCTTTGGCGGTTTGGATCCAAAAATTACAAATTCAAATTCAAATTCAAATTTTAAAACCTTATTCGAAAATTAGCACATTTTTGAAAGTGCACTAACTTCTAGGAGCCATAACTTTTGACCCGAGACTCCGTTTTTCAAACCGTTTGAACCGTTGAAAAGGTCTCAGAGTCAAGAAAGTGATAGAAAATCCACTATGCTTATTTCAACAAGTTTTGGGGCTGTTTCAAGGCCGTTTAATGCCTCAAATCTGATTTGGAAGGTTTTCAAGTGCAATTATGGGAGACTGAAACTACAATATCTTTCAAACCAGGAATGCTCTCGGCCTGATTCTTTCGCCAATCTTCTTATTTTTCCATTTTGAATCCTCCCATATAATTTTTGCCCCAAATACCTTCAAATTCCAATACCTGCTAAAAATAGCAGTTACCAGAAAAAGCAGAAAAGCAAAACTGAAAGTTGGGAATTACATTATGATGAAAAGGGTATCCAAAACTGCAAAAACATCTAAGAAACTACAAATAGGAAATGCAAATATTTTTGGGGGATGCAGGATTGCCCTTACACCACTAGATTCTCATGCATCATATAGGATCCAGGAGACAATTTCAAAAAAATGTGATCTTTCGATTAAACTGGCTCCTAGTGATTTGGCTATTATGAGGAATTTTAATTGGGTTGATAGAGGTTTTGGCTATTCTATGGGTAGAAGAATACAACAACCCAAAAAGAAGAGTCATTGGGAGGGTCACTACCTTCCTCCTCCTCAAGGAGTTATAAAGGTAAATACTGATGGCTCTTCCAAGGGGAATCTCAGGCATGTAGGGATTGGTGGTATTGGTAGAGATTGTGATGGAGCTACTTGTTTTTATTTTCTTCTTATAAGGGCAACATACTAATAATCTTATGGAGGCCCTTTCTATTCTTTATGTTGTTGAAATAGGTTGTTCCATTGGATAGAAAAACATTATTTTTGAATCGGATTCTCAGAGTGTGGTGGATATGTTGAATGAACAAAGGTTGGATGGAGCTAATTGGCAGTTGGCCATAGTGGTGAAGAAAATCATGCATTTGTGTTGCTCTTTGGAATATATTTCCTTTTTTCATATTCCTCGAGAGTGGAATAGAGTGGTAGATCTCCTAGCTAAGTGGGCTTCAGAGCATTTAGAGAGGTGGAATGTTGGTGACCGGGGATTATTGTCTCTGAAATATTCTTTGGCTTTGGAAAAGTTAATTTCGAAGGAAATAAATATGTAGTTGGTTTTTCCAGGGGGTTCCTTCAGGACCTCTTTTTGGTTGTTGGTTGCTTTTTGGTGGGCCCGTGGCCTTTTGCTTTGTATTCCTTCTTTTTGTTCAATAAATTTTTACCCACTTTCTTTTTTTATAAAAAAAACATCTATTGTTATAGTTGACACCTTTAGTTGGTTTTTGGGCTTTTAATGAAAAATCAAAATGATGGTGTTTGTGTTTGAAAAGTACCTATGTTCCCTTTTAAAAAATAGTGGT
This sequence comes from Sequoia sempervirens, assembly GCA_007258455.2. Classification (NCBI taxonomy): domain Eukaryota; kingdom Viridiplantae; phylum Streptophyta; class Pinopsida; order Cupressales; family Cupressaceae; genus Sequoia; species Sequoia sempervirens. The sequence continues at coordinate 128,796 of VDFB02343045.1, forward strand.
TTGTTAGGGAAAAATTGTCACCAATTTAAACAATAAGATATTTTTATTTTGTTATATGAGTTAACCAAATTAGTTGTAGCTACTTAAATAAGACAAGGCAAAAAAATGGAACACACAAATATGTCGTCACCTAAACTAACATGTAATATAAATATTTATATGCTTTCTAAAATCTTACAAAGTCTACCTAAATAAGATAAGATGACTATCAAGTTCAAGTGTGGAGATTATAGATGAACATGATCTTTGCAACTTGAGAATGGAAACCCTAATGCCAATTCACTATGATTATGCTCCAAGGAACCATTCCAAGGGCACACAAGTCCCTCTATTAGTTGACCATGAATACTTGCATTTGTTAAACCCTAGCACAATTAGCATGAAAATGAAAACTAAGGAATGTGAAACAATGAAAAACAATGAATCCAAGGGAATAAAATAAATGGATATGCACTCTTCTTAGGCACTACTATCTTTGCAAACATTGACATCTTGGATTCCTAGTCAAATTCCCTCTCTACAAATCCCAATCCACTACCCTAACACACCTCACCAATGGTAACTACTCAACCAAGTGGATATTTATATTTCCCTCCACTACAACATGATGCTATACCTTCCAAGAACACCCAAAGCCTAAACTATTTTGACATTTGGGAAATTACATGAGTTGAAGCTGAAGTGATCTCATTCAAGCTCCCAAATAATATTTTGAAGTCAAATTTATAATTGCAAAGGAAAATTGTCATCATTTCTTTCTTGAAGGACCATAATATCAATAGGATTTCTTTAAATGGACTTGTGCTAATTGGGACAAAAAAATTGGACTACAAACTCATTTAGGGGTCTAGATAAGGGGTATACATCCTACATATTTATTTACCCAGATAATGTACGTGCTACCCTTCAATATGGCATGTGGATTATTTGTGGACAAACATATTAGTCCAAGAATGGAATCTTGAATTTCACCCATAAGAAATCTTCATTCTTGAACCTAGAATTCTACCCTTTTTTACATGACGTAGCCTCCTAGTTGGGTTGGGTTCTTTGGTGCAAACATAATTATGAGAAGTAGGCCAACTTGCATGTTCAACCCCAAATTTTGGTTTAGATGAACCTTACTCAACAATTTCTACAAACCATTAAAATTGTTGGCTTTGATTTCCTATTTGAATGTTTGTTTCTATTACAATTGGGAGGGGAACTTTATTTGAGACTACTTATTTGCAAACAACATTTATTGCTCTTCTCCTTAAGTGGTTCATACCCTACCAACTCTACTTCTTTTGAAAGCCCTTTGCAAATCCTTATTGTTCTCCAATCCACCCCATGAAATCCTAAAAATTCTCTCTCCACCCTTATTACCACCCTTCATCATTATAATCTTTCTTCCTCACACCAAATTCTTCTAAACACGACCTTTGATCCCACAAAGATGCAATTTTAGAGGATTGAAGGTGGGTGTCTAAAAGGTCAAAATAAATACTCCCGCCAACACCAACCATTCAGGATTGGAATTTGCTCTACAACTAGCTTGCCCCATATGAGCTTGGTCCAAATCTTCTTTCAAGAGTGGCCTAATCAAGGTGGTACCATGAAATACTAATTTTGCACAATAAAGAATCAATTGAGTGCTCTTTTGATGGATTGGGAAACCCTTCATAATTTTTCACAATGAAGTGCCAAATTCTATCCTAGAATTTTCAAGGTTGGACAATCCTGAAGCTCAAAAGGACCATGTTAGAGAATATATCAAAAACAACCATAAATATATGTAATCATGTTTCAAGAAGTAAAAATCAGTTTGGTTCACCTAAAAGTCACTCTCTCTTCCATTTGGCTAGAAGCTTACTTCTTTCTATACCAACCACTCAAAGAGTGTTGGTGGGGCTATGTTTAGCCTTGCTCCTTAGTTTGTGAAACATTTTGTTTCATCCAAAAGTAACCCTAATAATTATTGTGTTTGGTTCACCATTCAAGTCATTCTTTGGGTTTTGTTCCATTAATGCACCCAACTCCTCTTCTAAGAGAATTTGACCTTGGGAATAGTTGCATCTCCATCTCCCAACCATGGACTAGATGTTGGGGGTGCTTTCAGTATGGTTGAGCATCCCACCAACCATAGTTGAGTAAATTCTTCTCGCTTATCTCAACTAAAATTTGATATAGTCATTGGCTCGAAACTCATTGAATATGCTTGAACTTCTCTTGAACAAACTATAGTTGAGTAAACTCTTCTCACTTATCTCAACTAAAATTTGATGTGAACATTGGCCCGAAACTCATTGAATATGCTTGACCTTCTCTTGAACAAACTATAGTTTAAAAGTAAACTCTTCTCGCTTATCTCAACTAAAATTTGATGTGGGCATTGACCTGAAACTCATTGAATATATTTGACCCTCTCTTGAACTATGTTGGTCTTCATAGATCCCATTAATTCACATGAAACAAGTGTTGTGAGCCACTTCTAAGATAGATTTTAGATATCCCCTAATTATTTGATGTGGACATTGACCCAAAACTCATTGAATATGTTTGATCCTCTCTTTCATAGATCCCATTAACTCATATGAAACCAGTGTGTAAATTTCTTAAAAAATGAACCACTTAGATTTTACATATGCCCCAACTACCAGAATCTCCCCTCCCCTTGGATATTTGGTTCATCTTATCTCTCAACCACTTCCCCATTTCCATTTATGTACTGATGAATGGCTAGTTTGCATCGTTTCTGCTGTTCTTATGGTGCTGCCCACTACCCTTTTGGCTCTACTCTATTTTTGTAAGGAGAGCATGAAACTCGTTATTCTCTACATGCAATAGATTAATACTGTAAATCTCTGACTGGTAGGGACTGTAATTTTAACTATTTCTTCAATCTGTAACACCATTCCATAGCTGTCCTCCTATGAACAGTAATATTCGTCTGTTGTTGTCCATAGCCTGATGATATTCTGTGACAGTATTTGTAATCTACCAACAACAAAAAGGTTAAGTTTACAGTGTCCTCGGAACCCAATACAAAAACTAGTTTATTCATCAAAATACACAGTTTTGTTTTGATAATACGATGAGAATTTGCCTACCTGCCTGACATTATGGCGAGAATATAGGACATGGGTTTTCAACAATAGTAAAGAAGTTATGTTTATTTTGTTGAGTTGGCCATATGCACAAGAATGTAATGCACACACCCTGAAAAAAAGGTCAGCAAAGATGTTTTATTGTTTAGCACCATGATAATATGCTTGCCTTACATTATGGAGAGAATATGGAGAGAATATGGGGCATGGTTTTTATTTTGTTGATTATTTTATATAATCTATAAAATGATAAATAAAACTAGTTGGAATGAGTTTTCTACAGTCCATTAAATTGTTGTAAGCTTTTGGATTTAACTATGTATGTTTTTGTGGGATCAAACTCAGTGATCCATCATCAGGAAGAGGAATTGTTCCTCTTCCTAATGATGGATCACACGACACAAAAACATGCACAGTTAAATCCAAAAGCTTACAACGATATATAAAAATGTCAAATAGGTGTTTGAGAATGATATTTTTTTGGTCTTTTTTATATAGATTAGAAAAATAGATATGATAGTTTGATAAGGATGATAAAGATTTAATATGTACAATAAGTTATTTATAATTATAATGCCAAAATTATTATAACATTTGTCTTATATGGACAACTCTTTTATTTATAATGTGTTAATTAATTTAAAGTTGATTAACTTACACTTTCCAAACTATTGTCCTATTTGAACTTGAGAGTGTGACTTCTTCCACCCATCTTTTTTTATGATTATATGTATTTTTTTTATGATATAGACACTTATTTATTATTATTTCTTACTTCAGTTGAGTAATAATCTCTTTATTCACCTTTGACATCACCCTTGTATTGGGCCAACACCCTTACTTTTGTGTCATGATGGTCTTTGGACTTGGTTTTTTGCCTTCGACTTTTTGTAATGGGCCAACACCCTTGATTTTGTTGATTTATATATCAAAAACATTACTTAATACAATATGAAAAATATAAATTATATATTTTTTAAATTATAATTCAAATAGAATTAAACATAAATACAAATATCTACCCAACTTAAATGATTAGCAAATCTACAAGAACTAACAACTTATATGGATGCATATAGAGCAAAGGGCTATTAGACTAATACAATGTTTGTACTAATACCAATGCTTGCCCTACTTATATACTATGGACACAAAGTTAAACCTTTTACCACTTTCTACATAAATATATTTTGGGTAAAATTAAAAATAATTGACTCTAATGTAGATATCTTTAATTAATTAACTCTATTATACCTTATAGGTCTTGTGGATTTTTAAAAATTAATGTTATGTCAAAGGGTTGTAGCTTAAATAATTCAACGCAGTTGGCGGGGATGATAGTATGTTCCTTAAATAACAATTTAAACATTTCCTAATAACAATAGCTTAAATAATGTTATGTCAAATTGTGTTAAAATTTTATACCTCAAATAACAATTTAAACATTTCCTATTACTGAAAATAACATATCAATATTTAATGCAATAATGAGAATATGATCACTATACATCTTTTAGTAATGCAATGATCTAGTTTAGATCTTAGAAATCCCAAACTTTACACAAAATAATCAAAAAATTTATACGAAATCCTTGGATATTGCTTTCAACCATATAAGATTTCTTCAACTTACAAACTAAATGTTCTTTACCTTTCTCAATGTAGTTCTCTATTTGTGTCATATAAATCTCTTCCTCTAAACCATCATGAAGGAATATTGTCTTCACATCCATCTAATCAACCTCAATATCATAAATTATAACACGAGATAATATAAATCAAATGGATCTCATCTTTTCTATTGGTGAGAAATTCTTATTATAATATATTCCCTCAACCTATGAATAACCCTTCTTAACCAATCTCACCTTGTACTTTTCAACACTACCGTAAAACCCTATTTTTCTTTTGAACACCCATTTACATGCAACAATATATCACCCATTAGGCAAAGGTGTAGGTCCCATGTGTTATTTTTCTTCAAAGAATCTATTTTTCATCCATGGACACCTTCGACGATTTTGCATCATCCATACCCATAGCCTCCTTTAAACTCTTAATCTCATCAACATTAGTAATCAAAGAAAAATACATGTCCAATTAGAGAGAGTATGCATTTCTAATTGTAGTCTTTCTTGAGTGGACCTCCTTAATGATTGAGGTGGAGGTTCTATCTCTTCTTTAGAACTATTTGAGCTCTTTTCCTCTTCAAGTCCTTCATGAGCTTTTGGTTCAACCTTCTCAGTCTTTAGGGTTATTTGAGTCACATCTTTTTTCCATCCTTCTTTGGTTTCAATACTATGGAAGAAGACTTAACTTCTCTAAAGATAAAACTTATACTATACAAAACTCTCATAGCCACAAGTTCCTAAATCTTGTCTTATTTCATGCCAAGATACATTTTATAGTTTGGTTATCCAAATTTGATCACTTCTCCATAGGCACATGTTTATATTCCTTGCAACAAAAGACTTAAAGATATCTCAATGAGGTCTCTTTTTCTTCACCACACCTACATAGGTGTCTTATAAACAAAGATTTGATACAGGAGACCTATTAACCAAGTAATAATTTGTTGCAAATGCTTCTACTCAAAATGTTTGTTCTAGGCACACACCACCCAAAATATTCCCAGCCCTCTTCATCAGCATCATATTCATTATTTCTACTACTCCATTCTGTTGAGGGGTGTATGGAGTTTTATTATATACTTATATGATCCCATAGTCCTTATAGAATCTTAAAAAACATACTATACAAAAATCGCCACCATTATCACTCCTTAAAATCTTAATCTTCTTACAAGTTTGATTCTTCATAGGATCCTTGGACTCTTTGAAATGGTTGAAGACATATTTAATTTTAAGTAAATATACCCATATCTTTCCACCATAATAATCAATCAAAGAAATATAATATAGAAAATTGGAAATCAAAGGAACATTAACAAGACCAAATACATCAAAATGGACTAAATCCAACACCCTAGAAGATTTATGAAAACTAGAGTAAAATTGAATGTGATTTATTTTTCTATATACAAAATTTTCATGGAAATTAAATTCTTACAATCATTTAACCTCTCAATAAGGTTTTTATTTTTCAAGTTACTATACCCTTCTCACCTATATGCCCCATCCTTTGGTATCAAACATTGTTTTCTCTACTATTAGCCTAGTCTCCAAAGCATGAGTACCCTTAGATACCTAGAAAGTATGACCATCAAAGATAGATACAATGCGCCTATTTTGTGTTGGTTCCAACGTTCAAGGTGAAGATTCTATAAATTTCTTCTCTATATAAATTTGAAAACTATTACACTAAACTATGTGTGCATCTAGCAAAATTAGAGTGCCAATTGGAACACCCTTAGCAAGAACTATAGCTCCTCTAACCATCTTGCACACTCCATTTGAGAAAAAAATTGACACCTACATTATTTATTTTAATTATAAAAAGTAGGATTCATGCCAAATGAGGGATATATGTAGTACACCATTTATCCCCTTCACTTATCCATCAAGGAATTGAATCAAGACTCTATGTTAGCCAATAATATTCATGTGAGAATCATCTCTTTGGTACACCTTCCCACCATAATATTCTTCATATTCTACAAAACCAACTCAGATGTGAGGTCAAGTGGATAAAGGTAGTAGAATATAACAACCATGAACCTTCTGATGCATGAGTAGTCAAGGTGATAGCAAAAGAATCATCTTCATCCTAGGAGGATTTCTCAGAATCATTATTAGAATGCACCTTTTTCTTCTTATTATTATTCTCCTTCTTCTTCTTCTCCTTATAGTCTCTTCTTATATGTTCAATTTTTTCATAGTTCCAACATTTCACCTGGAAATTGCTAGGATATTTGGATCTCCAATAAGATTTGGATCTAGATTTGTATTGCTTCTTGTCATTATTAGATTACCTTTCTCTTGGGATCTTCCACAAACTTCTAGGGCCTCCTTACCTAACTTTAAAGTCTTCCTTCTCATTTCTTCTAAAATAAAAGATACAACCACCTCATCCATCTTGAACTTGATGGTAGTATTGTCAATGGCCATAACAAGTGGTTCCATGAATTTGGCAAAGTCATACACCTATTATTCTCCTCCATTTTCACTCCCATAATTTAATCCAACTAATTAAATACTATAGATACTTAAAATTATCCTGATTGATATCACACATCTTAATTCAATTAATAACACCGTTTTCATCCCGATTCAACCACTTTTATCTATTTAATTAAATAATGCTAGTTGTTTGATTAAATTCATCATTTTCTTCTATTAATTGGATAAACAATATTATTGGATTAATTCACCCCTTTCATGCTACTTTTCATCCTATTTGATTAAATGATATGAATTATTTAATTAAATCCTTTAATTCCTCTTATTTGATTAAATAATTTGAATTATTTAATTAAATGTCATTAATTCCCTCTTTTAATTAAATGAGTTAATTGTTTAATTAAGTCCCAAATTCCTCCATCTTGCACAATTAAATAATATTCTAATTACTTAATTGGATAATATCTTTTAATCCCTACAATTTCTCCCACTTGCAAGAGAATATTCTCATGGAATATTCCTCCAATTCAAATTCAAATCATTTCCCTCCAACATGGAAATATCTTGCACATTCCTCCTAAAATTAAGGGTGTGTGTTTGTTTGAATCAACTTCAACCCTTGATTAACTTTATTAATCCATGTGATCTTTCAATCTCATCCATGGACTTGATCCTTGATCCATGTCAATTCTTCTCATCCATTTCTATCCATTGATTAATCAAATTGATCCTAGCCATTGATTCACCTAAAATTCCTATAAATAGCCTCCATTTCATGAGAAATTCATCCACAAGCATTTAGATTAATTGCACTATAGCCATTTTTAGAGCAATCTTTGAGAGCATTTAATCATTTTGCATCAATTTTATCCATTTCCCCATTAAAGTGTCACTTTAAAGCTTGTTTCATCAATAGGGATTGGGAAAGGGTTGACCATTCCATATCAATTCAGCACCAATCCCCCAATGGAATCAAGTTTACAAGTGTTCAGTTAGTTTCCTTTATCAATTTGAGTATTATTTCATGTTTTCATGGATTCTAATTAGAATTTTCAAAGATTTCATTGGGAATGTGAGTTAAGTGGGCTAAATACTTGATTTAATTGTGTATTTCAATCATGTTTAGCTTTCTCATCATTCATGTTCACAAATACCATGTTGAGGGAATTCAGATCCGAAATGATGAAAAATAGGGTTTCTCTAAAATGATGGGGAAAATGCACCTATCTTTCTATCAATTTCATTAGGAAAAAGAGATCCCCTAGGGTAAGATTGAATTTCAACCCTTAGGTGAGTCAACCTTAATGGAGATCTTGTTGTTTTCCTTAGGATTGAGGATGAGGTAAATCACCATGAAATACACTTTTAGGAGACAAATGAGAAATACTAAATGAATCCAATTATGCAATGCAAGACTTGAATCATCAATTTAAAACCTTAATCTATTTGAAACCACAAACTTCCAGCAGATTTAAGAAGGATAAGAATTTATGCCCCTATCACCAAAAGTATATGTTGAGTGTCCTCCAAGGACATATTCACCCTAGGGAAAATTGATCTTGCTACAAGGATCCAAAATCTACTTTCACAGTCCTCTGCTCCTCGATCTGCACTCCTAATTCCTCTGGATTTCACAGTTGAAAAGTTAGAAATAAATTCTACAAGTGATTTTCCATGGCTTGACAACTTTGATGACAACTTTGACAGCTTTGCGAAATTTCACTTTTGATAAATCTTCAATCCTTCTTCACTCGCAAATATGCAAACACAAAGAGAGGGAAAAATTTGTTTGATTTGGTGAATGGGGGTTTGCCTTGGTCAAACCCTGTTTTGGTAATTAAACCTTGAAATGAAATGAAACATGAATGGAAGGAATGATGAATGAATAATGCTATTTTTCAACTCACCAAACCCTTTAATGGAGATCCTTAGAGGACTGAAGTCTAACAAATCTCCGCAAGGTCTTGATCTTGCATGAAATGGCTTGATTGGATGTTGATCTTGATGCTTGAATCTTGACTTGAATGCTTGAAACCTACATCACAATGTTAACTCCAAAAACATGCATAGATGCAAATAACTTTGACATGATGCTTGAGATCTTGAATGTTGCAAAAACTGACTAAGAAATATTCTCTTGAACACCTTTGAAAGTAATATTTGCTATCATTTTTTCTCCCATGAAAATTCTAGGATTTGAAATGATAAAAAGACCTTGTATTTATAAATAATTTTTAATTTCTCAAAAATTAAACATCAAAGGCCAACAATTGCAAATTGAATTTGAATCATAAAAATGTCACCAAATCATATTAAAAATTGGGGTCCTAAACTTAACGAGGACACATTTTCCCTTGGGTGAATGGGTCCTAGGACCTAAATCCAGGACACTCCAATTCCAAGGCAATTTAATTAATGTTTGCAATTGTTTAATACAAGTTTCCCTTTAAAAAAATGGGATTAATTAGGCTTTTGAATGCATAATTGGGCCAATTAGAGGCTTAATTAAGTCCAATTAATTAAGGGACCCAAACATAATGTGAAAATGTAAAGGAGTACATTTTTCGACACTACAAGATCTTCAGTCACAAACCCACCATCCTCCATCCTAAGGGTATACAACTTCTTTCTCAAGAATATCATATTCACTAGGGATTTATCCTAATAAATTTCTCCAAGCTTCTTCTAATGTTTGAATGTGATAGTCTCTTCATGCACATTGAACAAAACTAACTCAACTAAATTGTTTATAATAAGACCCTTTTATTTTCTATCCATATTGACCCAATCTTCTTGTGATGTTGTTATAGGGTTGGATATATATTCTAAAACTATAGATCTCAATATATGAGCACATCCTCCATCTTGAGCTTCCACAACTCAATTTATTTATTCTTGAGAACTTGTCCATCTATATCCTTGATGTGCTTTGTATCTCTTCCTATAATAATATCAAAACCTTTGCACAAGGATCCATTCAAATTAAAATTATTACAAAAAATCCTATACCCAATACCTAGAATCTAAAGTGATCAAACTATGATACCAAATGAAGGGAAGCAAGGTACATAAAAATTCTTCCCACATTAATATTCTATGGAGAGAGAGTGTTGTGTGAATTTCAATATTTCAGAAAATACAAAAACCAAAAACATAATTAAAAAATAAATAATATATATCATAACATAGTTGTATGTGGGAAAAACCCTTTGTGAGAAAAACCCCACTCCAAAGTGACTCTACTATTCTATAAACCATTAAATTACAATAAACTTGCAAAGAAATCCTTCATAAGAGTATCACCAACCAAAGATCTAGAAGAATTCTTATAGATTAACAATATCTACAAAACTCTACAGGCAACCTCCATCTCAAGCACCTAATATATAGTAGATACAAAACCCTCAATCATGTTCAAATGGTAATTACAAACCCATTAGGTGAAACCACCCAAAATTGGTTCCCAAGTTATCCCCTAATCAAATATTCCTTATGATGTATCATAATATGCATCATAACTTGGTCAACAAGTGTAACCCCAATTTATATCTATTTTATACATTTGACAATTTTTTTCATTTCCTATGCAAACTTATGAAGGTCATAATTTTTTCTTCAGTGGGCTGATTGGGCCTATTTGATTCAAAATTGATGTACTCAAAGAGATCTACATGTAACAAGAACCACTATATGTGGTGCTGAGAAACTAGGAATTTATATTTTTTCCAAAAACCAACTCTACAACCATAAAATTGAGTTTTCAATTTTATATTTGAACATTAAATTTTTTTATTCTTAATATTAGGAGAAAGGTTGAGATATATTTCCCAAAATATAACACATTATTAGTGGAGTAAAAAACAAAATATAAAATACAACAAGAAGAATGAAGTGTGGAGGAACTAATAATATGAGTATAAATTTATATCACACTACAAAAAGAAGAGGATAGAAGAAAGATAAGGAAAAGTTAGTGGTAGGGGAAGATAATACAAATAAAATCATATTAAGACATATCCTAATGCCTTTAAAATCTCCACCATCTTATCCCATGTATAAAATTAAATAATATAAAACATAACAGGAACAAATCCAACCAATAGCAATTATATCATTACTCACACCATAAACTATGGGGTCTCAAGAGAATATATCCTAAATTCCTCCTATTTACAAGTTCCAAATTGGATATATCTTATATAGCACTACAATGGATGACATACTAAAATATCATGTAGAGATAAAAAAAATTCCCTTAAATTAATCTATGACTATTGGGTGATTAGGAGTTAGAACTGTCAAAAATTTTAAATTGGCATTTAGGTAGGAACTATCATGTATGTGGAAAGGGATGGGGGACCTTTCAAGGCCTCTCCATCCTTCATGGATTCCTTAGTATGGAATCTCTTAGGAATTCTCAAAGTTTATTAAAGCTAACTAGGTGGGGAAGGTTGCAAGCAATCTTCTTAATCAAAGAGGCTTCATTTTGGGTGCCTCTTTTGAAACTTGGTTTATTCAAAGGAGGGATTTAGTCTCAACCTCTTTGACTTGTTAGAGGACAATATTTTATCCTCTATGAAAAATTATTTCATAGGAAATTTCTTTTCAACCTGATCAAATATTGATGTAGTAAGTAAATGGATTAAATTTTTTTGGAAAGTGAAAGGAAGTGTTATGGTTGAGGGCCTTTTCCTTTTCTCTTTATCTTTGAGGATATTAATAAAAAAAAATTAGGATATCAACAAGGTTCTTATTGAGGTACTTTGGTTTCTAGGGAAAAATAACTTGACTCTTTGTAAGTGGAAACCTGATTTCAACCCCTATGTCATTTGCGTACCATAGCTCCTATCTAGATTACACTCATAGGTTTTCCTCTTAAATTATGGGATGAACATGTGTTCACATGTATTGTTAATTATTTATGGTAATACCTTATTATGGACAAAGCCACAAATAAAAATTCTCATACATTCTTTCTTAGGATCTGTGTCAATGTATAGATGAAAATTTCCCTTCCAAACTAAATCACTCTACAATCCAAATTTAGAAAATGGAATTAAAATATTATTTATGAAAAATCAAGACTTTATTTCCAAAATTGTTAATATTTTGGATACTTGGTAAATTGATTTTTGGTCTAAAATATTATACCAAAAGAATAAATAACAAAAGAATAAAATGCATGAGGGAAAGGACTTGTCAAGCCCTACCACTACTATAAGGGATGTTAAGGGGTGACCCCTTTAAAGAGGCATAGTTGAGTTTAGCTTAGAAAAATATATTGAACAATATACTTTTATAAGGATATCATAAAAAAATCAATTATTTGGAACCTTCCCCTAATTTGGAGGGTGATTCTTTGTCTCCCTTCGATAGAATGCTTGTCAAGTAATTTTTGTGAGAAAATATAGAGGATCAGTTGTAAATCTCAAAAGCCAGGGTAGAGGAGATAAATAAGGATGATACACCATAAGAAAGAGGACAAAAGGTGGAAGAATTTACTTAAAATTCACTTGAGGTTAATGTGAATGTTAAGGTTGGCCCTTGCACTATCCCTAAAGTGGACCCTAATGTGTTAACACCCCCATTCTTAAAAAGAATAAATAGGAAAAAAGAACATAGGAAGACAATCGATGTGCGGGCTCATATAAGAAATTTAGGAGACCCACAATTAGAGAAACAATATAAAAGGAAATGGAAAAGGAAGTTCCTTATGGAAAATAAAATACTTTGGAGATGTCTACCAATAGAAAAAACAAGAAATGGTCATCCTCTCTTGGAACATAAGAGGGGCTCAACAACTCTCAAAATTATATTCTTTTAAATAATTGCATAAAATAAAATAAAGTGCACATTTCTTTGATTCAAGAATCAAAATTGAATGAAAACCCTTCAATTTGGTGGCTAAAATGATTTAGCCATGTGTTTAATACTAATCCTCCATTGATTTTGGTGCCTCTAGGGTATTAATCACTATGTGGAGCCCTTTGATTCTTGAAGGAAAGAAAATCAATAAATCAAAAAACAATTTACAATTGAGCTTTCTTAGTTCATGGAGAATAAAGAAAAGTGGAACCTAATAAGTATTTATGCCCCCAACATAAAATATGAGAGAATTTATCTTTAGGACTTTCTTTCTTACAAGATTCTTTGCAATCCTATTGAATCCTGGATAGTGATGGGTGACTTCAACACTCCTCTATTTCCCTTAGATAAATTAGGTGGAATATTGGAATATTTTGGCTGTGTGGTTGGACTTGCATATTTTCTATCCAAAAATGGTCTAATGGATACCGAACTCCAAGGTTCCCTTCTCATACAGTTTAACAGAAGAAGAAGAAACCATTCTGGATTCAAGTTAAGTTTGATAGGTTCCTTACTTCTAGTGTCTAGGATATTGTTGCTAATATCTCCCTTTTGGCCCTACCTAGGGCTAGTTCGGATCACAACTTGTTGATCCTAAATTGGAATGATCCTATGAGAAAAGGGCCATACCACTTTAAATATGAAATAATGTGGTCTTCTCACCCCTAGTTCATAGATTGCATTATTGAGTGGTGGGAATAATCTCAAATTTGCACAGACTTGTTTAGACTAGTGGCTAAGCTAAAACGAGGCAAGGAAAAAGTAAAAAATTGGAACAAAACCTCATTTGGAAATATTTTTTTGCAAAATATAGCCTGAGATATAAATTAAAATAAATTCAAGATCAAATGGAAAGATAATATAACAATGAAAACAGATACAAAGAGGATGTTGTTGTGGGAGGAGATTGGAATAAGGTTGTGGTAAAAGAAGAAATATTTTGGAAATAGAAATCAAGAATCAATTGGCTTACTATTGGTGACAAGAACAATAGGTTCTTTCACCAATCCATACTCAAACACAGAAAAAGAAACACTATATCAAGCTTGACCACAAAAGATAGGATAATTATGGACTTAAATAAAGAGATGGGGAACATATGCTATCACTTCTTCCAATCTTTAAAAAAAATGTAAACTGGGGAAATTAGTCCTAACAAGATAGAGGAGATGCTAGACGAAGCCCTTCGATTTTGAATGAAGAAGATAACAAAAATCTTACTACAGTCATTTCCCTATAAGAAGTGAAAAAGTATATTTTCTTTTAACCCCTCCAAGGCTCTAGGGCTTGATGGGTTTCCTCCTTCCTTCTTCCAATATTACTAAGACATATTTGGAAAATATCTTTACCTTGTTAGAAATAACTTCATCAAATATGAATCTCTATTGAAATAGATGAATAATACCTTTATTATTTTGATCCCCAAAAAGATGGATCCTAAATTATACTAGACTATGTTACACAGATGGTTGTCATTGCACCAAAAGATCGACATGTTAATGCCCAATATAGCTGCCAGAGTTAATGAAACCACAGGAGGCAGTTAAGCCATGTCACAAAACCAAGCGATGCGTTGCATAGTACAAGGAGACCAAGGGTGCACACCTTGCAACAATCCCCCCAGCGCAAGCAAGGGGTTCAAACCTGTGACCCAGGCTATGATACCAATTATTGCACAGACGGTTGTCATTGCACCAAAATATCGACCTATTAATGTTTGATACAACTGCCAAAGTTAATGAATACATAGGAGACGGTTAAGTCGTGTCACGAACTCGAGCGTTGCACTGCCTAGCACAAGGAGACCAAGGGTGCACACCTTGCAATAGACTATAGACCTATAAGTCTATGTAACACCTCCTATAAAATTTCTCAAAAATTATGGTTAATAGAATCCATCCGTACCTAGAAAACATGATCTCTCATAACTAGAAAAGTTTTTTTTTTTTTAAGTGAAAAGTGGCGAGCCACTTATAATATTATATTTAATAAATAGATGTATACAAAAACTGGTTCAAAGGGCATACTAGTAGGAAGAACCAGTAAGAAACCTCCAGTTATAGCCCGAAATTAAACTACTATAGTACCAAAAACTAAAAAACCCTGTAGTAGGTGACCTCACGTCACAGATTACAAAATTAAACTACGCCCCGAAAAGACTAAGACTCGAAAAGCGTGGTCTCCCACCATGTATTACAATTTTAAATCCTTCACAAAATTTGAAAAAACCCCTAACATTTTAAATCAAGCATTGGAAAACCCTCGGGTTGGAGCCATACGAGCCTGATTTTGAGCTTGGAAATGACCACGAACTAGCAAGTTGACACCATTAGCTGGCTGATTTTCCCCAAATTGATCACAAACTGGCAGGTTAACCCCGAGTTGAAGGTCGAGTAACACACCATTCTGAAGAGGAGGCGGGTTAAATACGCGGAGATAAGCCAATGAAAAATATTTCTCTTTGATTTCCAAGTCCATAATAGAGCAAGTGTGCCTTTGATGCTTCCTTAAGGCTCATAGTAAAATGTTATCATTGTTAAACTATAATGCCATCTTAATGGCATCAAAAAATTCTTCATAACACTGCTTGTTCTGCACTAAATCCTTGGGGAAGAACCCTCTGATAAACCCATCTCCGACAAAGAAATTATATTTTTGAACAATAGAGGGTATTGCATTATCCAGAATAAATATGACTTTAACATATTTCTTAGCCAACTCTTCCAATTCAACCAGCGGCTGAATGAAATCATAAGGGGAGATAGATCTTGGATACCTTCATCAAATCTTAGGAAGTTATATTAAATTATTTAAAATTTATACTTTTGAAATTTTCCCAGTAGTTTTAAAGTTTTTAAAATATTATTCACATGAATAGAAGAGGTGGGAATATTAAGTTTGTCAAATATTTTTTGAAAACATTGGCATCAAAGTGATGACACATATACATCCTAAGGATACTTTCAACTAAAGAGGTTTTATCTCAAATCTATTTTAGTTGAATGAATCCAACTAGAGCACATTTAATCAATAATATAATTTAGTTAGAAATGTTTAAATTCATTTTCATGACATTATTGAACTTGCTATGTCACATTACCATATTAAGTGGATTATTATTGTATCACTTTATGTACATGCGCTCTCTCTCTCTCTCTATGTTATTTGTGCCTATTTTATTTGTGTGATAAAGCTATGCATTCCACTTCTTTTCTCTATTTTGTATGCTCCTATGAAGTTTTCATGCTAGTGAAATCATAAAAGAATCCAAGAATGGTCCATTACTTTATATTTACTACATATATTTTAAATTGTCTAAATATTTAGTTTTCATGTTGACTAATAGTAAGAGTCCATATACTTTGAAATACATGTTCATAGTAGATTTGCATGCACCTTAAAGAAGGGGCAAAATGAAATAGTGAATTTAGTTAGGCCCATTTTAATGGAATTTCTTAACACACATATCAATAATTTGCACACTCTTGTGCTATGTTTGGGTCGTGACTTGATGCCTTTTTGTATCTACTTCATGCTTATTTGCATATATCTCCATATACTTGACCTTATATCATCCCTATTTGTGCAAAACATAATAAATTCACCATTTATGTGTCCATATTAGCATGTATCTCCATACATTCATTCTTTATCGTAATACTACCATTTTAGCTCATGGGTTCAATTCTAAATTACTTGGGATTTATCTCAATCAATCTCGACATACATGAGATTGAACTTAAAATTGAAAGGATCAAATGTAAATCACAAAATTCTTGCATCTTTCCACTAGTCATTGTGAGTTGACTTGAGACATGATTGTGTGACTTATTGCTATGTTTTGATATTTAAAGATATTAAATATGCACTTATGATCATAGAGGAATATCTGGGAAGTGAAGCAAAAACTAATAAAGCATACTTCATTTTATAAGGGACAAAGAATCATGATCTACATTAGAATCATATAGGCCATCTAAATATTTGTAAATGTCACCTTAGAATATTCACTCAAAACCATAAAGTTGAGTCATCTAAGGGGTTGACATAGGAGAACTTGACCTTACTGATTTGACACTTTTTCCAAAGGTGTTTGTAAAAATCACCTTGATAAATTCAGACATAAGATGTTGCATAGATGGTTGTCATTACACCAAAAGATCGACTTGTTAAATGCTCGATACAACCGCCATAGTTAATGAATCCATGGGAGCCGGTTAAGCCATGTCACAAACCCGAACATTGCGCTGCATAACACGAGGAGACCAAGGGCTCACACCTTGCAACATAAGAAAGATGAAGAGGCATTATCTCTACACACTCATCTATCAAGTAATTCTCACATGACCAAGTTCATTCTCAAATACATCAAATCAAGGCTATTGCACTCAAGTTCAAATCTAAGAGATTTAAATTTGAACCATATTGAATTTTGAGACTACATATAACCTGAGACATCCTCCAAACTAACAGTATCAACTTATATAATTGTAGCATACAATTATAACTTAACATCAACAACATCGCTTCATTGTTATTCTTAAAATTAAAAACATTTATTCTCTTATTTAATTTTTAAATATTATTATTGTTTATCTACTTAAATTTAAATTAATTATATTTTATTATTTACATTTGTTTATAAAACACTAAATTATTTATGTAAAACATATAAAGCATTCATTTTACTTCCACCAATGTACAAACATTTTGAATGACTAGTAGTGGAGGGAAAGTAAGTAGCTTCCTTTAATTATTCATCTAAAAACAAATCTGCATCATATTATTGCAACTGCAAGAGTTTGTCCCACTACCTTAAAAAAGAAAAGATATCCCCATGCACCCAAGATTTGAAATTATTAAAAACTAAAAATCATTATAATTTAAGTATCATCTTAAAAAATAAAATTGTACATATAGGGAAATTTCACTTAAGTGTCCTTGTCTTATAAAGAAAAGTATAAATTATGAGAAGAAAGTTATGGAACTTTCATGATTTGAGATGTCACATAATATAATATAGTACATATTTTTATTACAAAGCAATTTAAAACAAAGTAAGAATTATTGGAATTAAATTTTCTTATGATCTTGCATGGTCTTGATTCGTATCGATTATACTAAATATGTATAAGTATGGACTTTTATTTTGTCTTATATATTTTGTTACTTTTTAAGAGGAGAGAAATTTGCTAATTTGTCATTTTTATCAAATAGAGGTGAAAAATTACTAAAGAGAGAAGAAAAGATGTGTTATGTTTTTTTCTTTTTTTGAAAGGGAGATGAAAGGTCACACATCTACCTCTATTTTCTAAGGCTTGGAAATCTCTATATTTGGGTTTAAGCAAGCAAGGGAAGGCAATTGTATGTTGTATCTTTCCAGAATTAAGGAGAGCGATCATATGTTATATTTTTAAATGGAAGATAAAAGGAAAGGAGCACATAAGCATAAGGCAAACAAAGGAGATATGCAACTAATAGGATAAACATCAGATTAGGCCCATTTTGTTTGCTTATTTATTAGACATGTCATTTACTACATAATAAAGGTAGTAGGTATTTTTCACTCCTAATTAGTATGTTTTTTTTTTCTCTAAAAGGTTTCTAGAATAAGTATGGTGTTTGATTCTCCTCTTTCTCTCTTTCCAAAATAATACAACTATCATTTATTTTTTAATTAAATAGAGCATCATTCATCTTAAGTTTATTCTATATACCACAAGGAAATCTCTTTTTCCCCCAAATATACCAATAATTGATCTTCTAACTCACACTCCTTATGTCTTATCTTCTTATTATCCTTTTCTTTATACCTAACATTTTCATATAATTCTTGCATATGATATGCAAAATATTATATTATTTGTTCATCTCATATCTATTAATTCTAAAAAAAATCTTAGATTCTAACCATATACTATTTGAAATGGTGTTTTCCTTGTACTCATATTTATGGAACTGTTATGTTCAAACTCTACTTTTACCAACACTATATCTCAATTTCATATATTTTCACCTCCCAAATATTTTAACATGTAAAATGCATGTTTACTAATTTTCTTTGTCCATCAATCTATGGGTAATATGTTGAACTAAATTTTAAAACAATGATCATTTTCTTCTATAATAATTTGAGAACAAGGAATCCCTAAAGAACTTCCACCCAATTAATTAAACTATTATATGCCACATTACACATTCTAACAATCATTCCCTGGATGAGTAGCTAAGTTTGATACATCAATGTTAGTCACACAACATGAAGACCATTATAGATTATCAAGTTGACTTATGTCATTCAAATGGCTCACACTACATGATTTCCCTCATAGTTGATTGTTCACAATTGGAGACTTCACTCAAGTAGAACATTCCAAGGCAACAAACCACATGGAGGAACTCAAAAGTGTCATGTAATATCATTGTGCAAGAATCAACATCCCTCTATAGCTCACACAAGCATCTAAATTAATTTACATTCTATCACACAAATCTCAATAGCCCCTCCATGATCCTACATAAGCACCTATAATGTTGTGTGTAGCACTTATAATTTTGCACCACCATGTATGACCCTCAAAAATTCCTTGTTATCATGTATCATTATATATGACTTTTTCTACTAGTGACATCAAAAAATTTACATCTCAATGACATCAACATGTTGGACTTGTCGTTGCACCAAAAGATCAACCTGTCAATGCCTGATACAAGCTTCGGTTAAGAACCACAGGAGGTGGTTAGACCATGTGACAAACCCAAGCGTTAGTGTTGCAAGGAAGACCAAGGGTCACACCTTGCAACAATCCCCCCAACACAAGAGCAGGGTTTGAACCTGTGACTAGCTCTGATACCAATTGTTGGACTATTTGTTGCACCAAAAGATCAACTTGTCAATGCCCGATACAAGCTTTGGTTAAGAACCACAGGAGGTAGTTAGACCATGTCACAAACCCAAGCGTTAGTGCTACAAGGAAGACCAAGGGTCACACCTTGCAACACAACAATAAGATAGAATATTAACCTTTAGGAAACACAATTGGCATGCATTTGGAAGGTTGATGATTCAAGATGGTCCATCACTTTTTTTCATAACTATTATATATTCTATATATTTGTACACCCCCTCACATTTAGGACAAGGATGAAAATTTGTATCCTCATTTATAAAATAGTGATGTATTACCACTTTCTAGTCACAAGAATTTTCATTCCTAGCCATGATGTTTGCAAAAAATCCTTCAGGGGAGAACCAATAAATGAAATAAAGATATCAATATGATTTAATTATTTAGCATTAAACCTAGTGTAATCTAGGAAAAATATGTGTTACCCCCTTTTCAAATCACAAGAATTCACATTATCATCCTCACTAAACTTTGTACATATTCTTTACTTTACCCTATTCTTTCATTGAGTATAAGAAAAAGTGCAATATTTGTTCCATGTCTTATTTTTGATATTCTATTATATGTTCTACAATTACATATTTTAGTGATCTCCATCACTTAGATAATTTTACAGTTGTCCTTTATGTGTCACCTAGTTTTGGCATGTATCAAAGTTATCAATGTGGGAAGTATGTTATGATTCTTGTCATTAGTATTTAGATCAAATCATGGATTAAATATAAAACACATGCATGAAAACAAGAATATTCTTAAGGAGGCCCAACATCTTCAATGCCAAAATCAATAGTCACATGATGCTCTCTAGTTAACGAAGAATATTTTTAGTCTTATCATAGAGTGGCTAACAAATCTCATAGTGCACAATAATCAAGTCATTGATCCTATCTTAGAAGGGTCTTTCCCAAAAAAAAGATTTACTCAATCCATGTGAAATATATAATAAGATCTCTCCATGAAAGAAAAGGAACTTGATTGAATTGACTATGAATTCACACAATTCCTAATGTCTAACCAATTAGACACCAGTACACCACTAATCTCATCAAATACTTGTTATGCAAAAAGGGGGGCATTTGATAATTTAGTGAGCCCATGTCATTCCTCATGGTTGATTTAATAAACTTATTTAGTAGTTTTGAGAAACACACCAAAGGAATTGGTGGTAAGTTGTGTTTTAGTGGAAAAAGGAATCTAGACTATTTAATGAATTAAATTGGATCAATCTTTCCCCAAATAAACATTGGAACACAAACCAAAAATTGTGTTGTGCTTGGCTAATGTACTCAAGGGAGAGTCAAGTTGTCTGGGTTTTATTCCCTTGTGAAGAGGATTGATTGGAAAAAGCATTGTTTAACAAAATTTAGGAAAAATACAATCTAATTTGGTTGAAAGAATGATTATACAAACAAGAACCACAGTTTACAGAAACTAAATTCAGATTTGAAAAGGGTAAACAAAAAGGAAACCATCACCAGAAATTGGAGGCCACTGCCCTAGAAATCCATGTATCACGTGGGTGACAACGTATTGCATGGAAGACCTAACTACATTGTACAAATTCTTCCTCAATCTGATGGTTCCTATGTCGATCTTCTTTGTCACTTTCTGATATTTCTAGTTTTAAATCTGACCTTGCATAGACATGAAGAAGAAAAAAATTATTGCAGCTATATAGGAGTTTTCCTAAGTCAAACCCCTGCTTCAATATCCCTACCTCCACAAATATCCAAGTTGATAAAAATAAATAGTGTGTGTAGCATAAAAAATTGTCACCCTTAATAATTTCACACTAGGTTCAGCTCCCCTTGTGTGCTTGGACCTAATTATGCATTTAATTTGCTTGTTTTATTAATACCTTCAAAAAATTAAAAGATGAGATTGAAAATAAACATTTGATATTTAATACCAATATTTAAGGCCCCAAAAAGGATGGATTTGGAATAGGGTGCCCAATGCCCTTGTCTAGCCTATTTTGGCCCAATTTTGAATATGTCGATGTCAAAATTTTAATATTTAAAAATCCAATTTTATTTGTTGGCTAGATCGGTAATTGATTACCAATAAATTAAAGAATTGCATATAAATACAAGTCATTTTTATCATTTTAATTCTAACAAGAGCTAGCATTTTTATTGAGCAAATTGAGCATCCTAAAATCAGTCAAGACAATTCAAGGGTAGAATCAACAACATTATTACAATGCTTTCATCAATCAATATCATGTTTGCAAGACATTAGGAAGAAGGAAGCAATTATGTGCAAGGAGCTATTATGATCAATCATGCCAAATTATGAAGAAGTATTAGTTATTCTCTACATGCTACCTACAACAATCTATTATGTTTTGTGAGCTAACCTTTTTTAGGTCTATCAAGTAATCAAGGCATCCATCAATCAACACTTATGGAAACTTGTGGTGTTGCATCACTTCATCAAGGATTTCACATCAAGGTAACATTGCCATTTATAATTTATCATTTTAGTTAATTATTGTTGTTTTGGCCTATACTCAACCTAGGGTATGCCCTCTTGATCATCATCATTTGTTGTATGTGGAGGTAGATGTAGCACCCCTATGATTTGCTTATGTTTTCAGACAATTTTTTTGCTTTAATAGACCATGATACGATGTTCTTATTTGATCACTGACATTGGAGTGATGATGGTTTTTATATTGTGATGTGATGGTACACTTTATGGATGATTACTGTTTATGACATGCTTTTTGGTTAGCATAGTTGTTTATTTGAGTTGATATTGATATATGCTCATTTGTAGTTAAATGATGTTTTAGTTTTGTCAGTTTTGATGTGACACTGTATTGGTGAAGGGAACGAGATTGCATCACTCGCTTGCGAGCGCCCTGTGATTCTTCGATTTTCTCTTCATGGTGTGATTGTTTATAATCTATATAAATGTATGACATATGTTTTATTGCAAGATTGCAGGTACAGGACATCGTCTCCACTTGGATTCACAGGTTTGAGTGTGTCCATTGCCCAATGGAATAGTTGATTGGGAGATAGTAACGGGGTTTTCCTTGTCAAGCCACAACCCTAGCCACCGTGTGTCGTCAGTCCTTGTGTAGGTATTCTTTGTTGTTATGTTTTCCATGTTTGCATTAATTAATGTTAACTAATGCTTATAATAATTTTTAGTGATTATTTAATTAATTTTGATTACTGTTGTTAGAAGCTTTATATTTGATTTAATTAATTAAATTTAATTTATTTTGTAAAGTGATTTAATCTTTGTGATTAAATTTATTTTATAAGGTGATTAAATTAATTAGATTAAATTTTGTTAGAAATTAATATGTGATTTTGAATTATTAATGCACAATTATTTTTTTGGGAAAGATATTTTATTTGTGAAATGTGTTAGAAAAAAAATAATTAAATACTATAGTTGGGAAATAATTCTCAGAGAGAATATTTGTATTAACTGAAAGAGGAAAGAGGTTACTTCATGGAAATGAGAAAAGATATTTTTGGAAAGAGGTTGTCAATATTGTTGTGGAAGATTGGGGAAGAAGTTCTCGGGAAAATTTGGCTCTAGTTTTAGTTTCAACTTTCTCGAAAAGAGGATTTTTTTGGAAGAGGCTTTTGATAATTTTGGAATCTGAAGGTGAGGCTCTACTTCAAACTTCAATTCTTCAAGCATCTAAAACAGGTTCTTTATTCTTTTTTATTGTATTACAAATTGGAAAAGGCTATTAGAATTAGTTATTGTCTTGGAAAATATTGTTTATACAAGAAGAATATGTTATTTGTGTAGAAGCTTTAATTTATTTTGTAATTCGAAAGATTGTCGTGTTTGGAAAATTACCATGAAAATTTTAGAGCTCTTGTAGAAATTGATTTTTTTTAAAATAGAATACCCAAAAGAATTTTATAGTGAAATCTGAGAGCCTCTGTAGGAAATTGTTTTAAGCCAATTTTGAAATTCCCGTACGACAATTTTATTTTGTATAAATCACAAGATAAAAAAATTATAAGTTTTGGGGGGGGCTACCCCAATAGCTACCCCCATAAGGGGAGGCGAGTTGTGGAGGCAGCACCCAGTACTGCCTACACAGGTCGCAACCCCCATATGGGAGCTACTGTGTATACAACGAGCATTGTTTTAAAACTCCGTCTGCCTTCTTTTAATAGGTACAATTTTAATTATTATATTGTTTTTTTTAATATATATTATATATAATATGCATATATATATATATATTTATTTTTATTTTAAATAAAAGTGGCTATGCCACTGAACATTTTATTGATAAAAATATAATTTACACCCCCTGTTTCAAAAGGAGCATACTGGCAGGAAAGAACCAGGGAAGAAAACCTCTGGTTATAGCTCCAAAAGAAAAAAGAAAAAAATAAACTAACCTAGAACCTCAACCAGACCCAGACAGAAACCCCAAGAACAATAATATCATATCACCCCCCAGAGAGGCCCCCCACAGAAAAAGACCCGGAATAGGATACAGTTTCTTGGCACCAGAAACCCAAAGCAAAACATATCTCCAAAACAGGCGAATCCACATAACATAGAAAGACAGAAGCAGTAGATGATCCAAGATCCAAAGAGAAATTGTCTTCTTTCTCGAATAGTTTCCACCAAGGAAAAACCACGTAAACCTAACCTGAAAAAAAAAAAAACCAAACAAAAGATCTCCAAGAACAATCATTAGAAAGGAATGCATTCATATGAGAAATCCTTCAATGAGGAGAGAACAAAATAGTGCCAATTTAGAAGCTTCACGTAGATCCGAACAGATGTAGAACCAGGAAGAAGGGGAAGCCGGCCAAAACACAGGTAAGAAAGTGCATAGGCAGTACCAGAGTAAGAACAACCCCAAATTAAACACCAAGAACCCCATTCACATGGAGGTGCAAAGGCAGTGCAGTCCCTTCAAACCACTAACAAGCAGCCAAAACCATGAATAGAGCAATGAACTGGCATTGACCAGTGATAACGAGAGCCAAATAAGTTTAATATTCTATTTATGAACCATGCTTGTAGTAGAGAGAAGAGAAAACGAACAGAAGTACCAAAGCACAACCATGGAAATCCAATAGTCGAAGAAACAGGCCAGAAACACCATACATCAAATATAAACCGGAGTTTATGAGTAAAAACCCACTGTCAATTAAAGGCCAAAATATGTATATAAATAAATATATAATTATATATATTTATTTATTTATATATATATATATATATATGTTTATTAATGTTTGAAAA
This sequence comes from Sequoia sempervirens, assembly GCA_007258455.2. Classification (NCBI taxonomy): domain Eukaryota; kingdom Viridiplantae; phylum Streptophyta; class Pinopsida; order Cupressales; family Cupressaceae; genus Sequoia; species Sequoia sempervirens. The sequence continues at coordinate 153,984 of VDFB02343045.1, forward strand.
TTGTAAATTAATATTTAAATATAAATATATATATATATATAAATGGTTATTATAGGTGCATGCAAAAGCACAAGTTAGTTATTTTAAAATAAAATGTTTTAAAAGAGGAAATTTGATTTCTATATAGTTCAAATTGGGAAATTGATTTAAAACAATTAGATTTAATTTCCTTATTGTCTGTAAATGAAAATTATATTAAGTTGGTTTATTTCAAGCAATGTATTATTGTTTTCTTGAGATGGAAATGGATTTAGGAAACCCTAATGGTAGCTTTATTTCCTGCCTGAATTGCTTATTTAAATTATGATTTCTTTTGTTCACATTTTCAGGGAAATTGGTTAGTTGTGTTTGTAAGCCTTCCAGATGATGTTATTATGAGGGGGTTGTATTTTATGGTTTAGCCTTTTGTATTCCTTGGGTAGTACACTTGGTTTTAATTCAATTTAATCACCCGGTTACTATGAATGGGATGTGTTGCCTCTTGCATTATGGTTGATATTTATTATCGGTTTTTGTGCACTTTGTCTACCCTTGGTTTGTGGATTAGATCCCTATGTTGTTGGTAGGGGAGTGGTTCTTAGTTGGGGGTCTAGCACACAAAGGGGTGCCAGGGTAACTCACTAAGATTTTAATCAAGTGATAACTTAAAAATAATTAAGGGAATGGGTAACTCTCACAATAATAAAGATAATGAATGTCTCTCTCATGGCTCAAGTGCTTGTTTAGGCTTGAGGTGAGATGAGAAGCATAGTTTGTATGGGGGTCCGACGGCCGATAGAAGCTACCAGGGTAACCTAGGATGGGGGTTTGGTAGCCTAGGAAGGTTACGCTAGGGTAACCCATAGCAAATTATGTGTGACACTCTTCCTATGACAACAGTATGTATTGTGCAATTGATATACTTGATTTTTTTACTCTACAATCAATGTAACCTTCATGTTATGTATTGTACTTGTGTAGTTTAGTCTTGAGGTTTCCTGTGTCTAGAGGTTGTTTTTTTCTAGGAAGCCCTTTTACTATCTCCTAACATGGGGGGTGGGCCTTCGGGTACCACTTGGTTGGGTGGAACATGCACCTTACACCATTGGGTCCCCATTTCACATTCATGAAGGAGGGATCTTCCAAATTGGAGAGCTCACATGTTCTTGTTGATATGTTCCTTCTCTTATGTTCTTTTGTATCAGTTAGATACTTATGTATATGTACTACTCCTTATTTGTATTTGAGGAGGATTATTGTATCATTGTAATTGTAACATTATTGTATGATCTTCCTCATTTTGGAAATGAGATTTGTAATTGTTATATTGAATAAATGCAATCTATGGATGATTCTTTATTGTACTTTGTATCTTATGTGATGAGTTTAATGCTTTGGATGTATGATATTTATTTCATGAGTATTAATTATATGCTATGGATTAGTTTACTTTTGTATGTTATGGGAATGTAAGCATTGTCGTGTACCTTAGAGGATGTATGTGTTAAGTGTAGTTCACTTTACTTGATATTTATTACACTTTAAAAAAAAATTGTTACTCTTCTGTTGTGTTTGCATCATACTCTAGGGTTACATGGTAGGGTGTTACACATGGTATCAGAGCCCAAGTTCTAACATTGGGTTCTCTAGTTTCACATGAGCCCATTAGGCTATCCTTGTTGTTTGTACTCTTATGTGTGTATTCATTTATTTGTTTTCCTTGACTATACTGGGTGGTTTATGTTTAGGGAAACTAGGTTGACCCTAGAGGTAGATAAGAGATGTTCTTCTTCTCTCCTTCTATTCTTCCTGTTATAGATGACTAAATAGTTGTTAATTATGTTAGAAATGAATATGTGATGCTCTATCCTAAGTATGTTAGTATGTATTTATGACATGGAGTAGTGTGGAGGTTTAACCACTCTCTTGTATAAAAGATAAATGCTTTTCTATTCTGAATAGTGAAATATGGATTTGCGTTGAGTGTATTGCAAGAAAAGCTAATGATGGGTTATGGATATATGTGATGATATGAATCACATGGATTATAGAAGTAAATATACTTATGGAATTGTTTATGTAATTGTATTCCCCCTGTAAATGTGAGAAACTAATAATTGTGCATTGGTTGAGTGTTGTGAATACCCTGTACTTGCTTTGTGTGCCATGGGATGGTGATACTGTTTACCCATCCATGAGGAATATGTTGTATTTTGGTGTGGGTTTAACCATACCATTATGTGTGCTTGTATGTTTGTTACCTGATTGAGGGCCAACCCACATGCACGGTTGAAATTTATATATGTAAGAGTAGCCAAAAGATAGTTTCACAAATTCCTTTCTTTTGGCTCTCTAGCCCCTCAATCTGTGAAAGGGTAGTAGTAGCCACAAAGTTCCTTGGGCAGAATATGCAATGTACGCATATTGCGATGCAGAGCAGTTTTAGCTCAACCGATCTCGAGGAAACGTACCCACTACTTCCCCTTATGATGGATCGGGGTACTTGGTCCATATGTGCTAGCCTAATCCCCACAGTTTTGAGCACAACATTGTTTTGTTAGTATTTTCCTGGCCACCTATAAGGGCGTTGAACTGGCATTACCGATTCAACCTAATTTGTATGAGAGGTGAAGCTCGATTAGCCCCATATTGATATACTCATATATGTATTGTATATATTGTATCTACACGTGTTCTAACATGATGCAATGGATACGATGTCACACCCCACTGGTGTTTCGACACAGTGTTAGTGATGATGTCGTGTTGTTGATAGTAACAAGTTGGGCCCGAGGACATGATGCCACATGCATAGACACATGAAGGTGCACTATGATATTGTGTTATGATAGCCTACTTGTGTGATGAGCATAATGAGGTCTCACACACTTGTAGAGGGATACTCATATTTGCTTTCGACAGTGTTTGAGTCAGATAGCATATCGGTATGTCCTAGCCATGTATACCTCTGGCTATGGTGAGTACCTGCGTGTACCTTCTCCACAAGGTATCGCTATGCAGGGTATGTTTTGCACGTGCCTAATTTCGCGGAGCCACAGACACATTGCAATGTGGCATACAACCAGTGTGTGCCTTCTCCAACTGGTGTATGACTATGTCATGTGACGACGCGAGGCAGGGTGTACCTGAGGAGTACACTCTGTGACATGTGGATGGCGTTCTCACTCTGCACCACATGTAGGCTACTGTTATAGCCTAATATGGTTCCCTCCTTCCTCGTTTGGTGGCTAGTATCTAGTCACATAGTGTTGTATAGTGCAATTTTGAGGATTGTGTACTTTCTTTATGGTTATTGATGATTTTTTGTTGATTGTAAAGGTCGACACCTTATTTATATTTGATTGTGATGGTTTAGCTACACCTTGTGATCTTATTTACTCATAGCCCTCATGGTTACATTTGATTTAGTGTTGACATTGCACGCATTTCTTGCTTTATTGTTGAAATTGAATCTTATTTGATGTTTATTTATGAATTTGGTGGCTAAACTAGTTTATCCTTATTGTTTTCGAGTTCGGCCATGTGTCGTATTGTGATTCCTCTCCAAGGATGTATGAGGCATACTTGGTGAGTGTATACAAGGAAAAAAATGCAGGGAACCTTAAGGATGGGGGTATGTGAGGCTAATATACAGCTAGGACCCACTACCCACCTATGTGTGATGACTATCTCTTGGAGGCTAACCACCTTATACAACAAGAGATAGGTCATTATGGTCTTGCTTGGATGGTCTCACCATGTGTGTGTGGCCTAACACCATCAAGCCACTAAGTGTGAGGTACGAATTATGTGAGATGGAGATTGGCTCTTAGCTCATGAATTACGTATCATGGATTAGTATGTTGCTTTCCAGCGTCCAGATGGACCCTTATGTAGCCTTGTGATGTGATTCCTGGTGATGTGAGTTTGTGTGTATGTGAAGAATGTATGTTAATCATGGATATAGTACTTAGATTCTTGAGATTTTGTTCCCTCCCCTTATGTTGTTCTCACCTAATATATGAGACTTGTTCTACGGTGGTGTTGTGTAGGATCATGCCACCTAGGTAAGGTTGTAGTAAAGGTTGTGGTTGTGGTCGTGGCCGAGGAGGCGATTGCGAAGGTAGTCAGTAGGATTCACCTCCCCATGTTCCGGCAGGACTTCTACAGCCACATTTAGTGCCAGAATGTAAATGGGATATAATCTCGTTGGATTTCATTGTTGGGTTACCCAATTCTTTGTGACAGCACAATGCCATTATGGTGATGGTGGATAGGTTGATGAAGGTAGCACACTTCTCACCTATTTGTTTATCCTATAATGCTTTGTCTGTTGCTAGAGTGTTCATGGGAGATATAGTTAGGTTGCATGACATTCCTCATCGGATCATTTCTAACGAGGATCATGTGTTTATCTTAGCTTTTTGGACTGCATTGCATGCCATGGGGATGCAGTTGAAATTTAGATTAGAGTATCACCCTAAGACAGATGGACAGACTGAGAGGGTCAACCAGATCCTCAAGGATATGTTACGCATGTATGTAATGGACCAACAGACATGATGGGAGGACTATCTCCATTTAGTGGACTTTGCTTATAATAACAGTTATCAGAGTTCGATTAGTATGCCTCCTTTCCAAGCATTGTATGGATGACTGTGTCAGAATCCTTTGAGTTGGGATCAGTTAGAGGATAGAGTTCTATTGGGTCATGAGATGCTTCATAATATGGAGTAGCAGGTGATCTGTATCAAGGAACATTTGGTTGTTGCACATAATAGGCAGAAAAAGTATGCAGATGCACATCAGGTGGATCACCAATTTGCAGTAGGTGACCGAGTCTTTTTGCGAGTGCATCTGTGAAAGAGTCCAATCTGATATGGAAAGGCCTCTAAGCTCACACCTCGCTTTGTCAGGCCATTCAAGATTCTTAAGAAGATTGGACCGGTAGTGTATCATCTTGCTTTGCCGCCCAGTCTCTCGCGCATACACAATGTATTTAATGTTTCAGTACTTAGGCCTTATCACCCTGATATATCTCACATCCTTGATTGGAATGCCTTACAGATAGAAGATGAGCAACTGGCTTTGGAGCCCATATCCTTCATGTAGCACAAGAGACTCACCCTCAGAGGTTGAGATATTGAGCAAGTTAGGGTCTAGTGGGATCCGAGAGATGATACTTCGGCTACTTAGGAAGATGCGACTAGGATGAGGGAGATCTATCCCTATTTGTTTGCAGGCTTCCAAGAGTAAGCCTGATCCTAGGGGGGAGGACGTAGCACCCCTATGATTTTCTTATGTTTTCATACAATGCTTTTACTTTGATAGACCATGATACTATGTTGTTGTTATTTGATCACTGACATTGGAGTGATGATGGTTTTTATATTGTGATGTGATGGTACACTTTATGGATGATTATTTTTTATGACATGCTTTTTGGTTAGCATAGTTGTTTATTTGAGTTGATATTGATATATGCTCATTTGTAGTTAATTGATGTTTTAGTTTCATCAGTTTTGATTTGACACTGTATTTGTGAAGGGGATGGGATTGCATCACTCGCTTGCGAGCGCCCTATGATTCTACGATTTTCTCTTCACGGTGTGATTGTTTATAATCTATATACATGTACGACATATGTTTTATTGCAGGATTGTAGGTACAGGACATCGGCTCCACCTGGATTTATAGGTTTGAGCATTTCCATTTCCCAACAAAATAGTTGATTGGGAGATAGTAACGGGGTTTTCCTTGTCAAGCCACAACCCTAGTCACAGTGTGTCGTCAATCCTTGTGTCGGTATGCTTTGTTGCTATGTTGTCCATGTTTGCATTAATTAATGTTAATTAATACTTATAATAGTTTTTAGTGATTATTTAATTAATTTTTATTAATGTTGTTAGAAGCTTTATATCTGATTTAATTAATTAAATTTAATTTATTTTGTAAAGTGATTTAATCTTTGTGATTAAATTTATTTTATAAGGTGATTAAATTAATTAGATTAAATTTTATTAGAAATTAATATTTGATTTTGAATTATTAATGCACAATTATTTTGTAAATATCTAGAGGAAATATTTGTGATTTGTTTTGGGAAAGATATTTTATTTGTGACATGTGTTAGAAAAAAATTAATTAAATACTATAGTTGGGAAATAATACTCAGAGAGAATATTTGCATTAACTGAAAGAGGAAAGAGGCTACTTCACAACAATGAGAAAATATATTTTTGGAAAGAGGTTGTCAATATTGTTGTGGAAGATTGGGGAAGAAGTTCTCGGGAAAATTTGGCTCTGGTTTTATTTTCAACTTTCTGGAAAAGAGGATTTTTGTGGAAGAGGCTTTTGATAATTTTGGAATTTGAAGGTGAGGCTCTACTTCAAACTTCAATTCTTCAAGCATCTAAAACATATTCTTTATTGTTTTTATTGTATTTCAAATTGGAAAAGGCTATTAGAATTAGTTATTGTCTTGGAAAAGATTTCCTATACAAGAAGAATATGTTATCTATGTTGAAGCTTTAATTTATTTTGTAATTAGAAAGATTGTTGTGTTTGGAAAATTGTTGTGAAAAATTTAGAGCTTCTGTAGAAATTGATTTAAAAAAAATAGAATATCCAGAAGAATTTTATAGTGAAATTTGAGAGCCTTTGTAGGAAATTGTTTTAAACAATAGAAATCCCAGAGGGAAAACAATAGAAGATTTGGAGAATCTATGTAGGAATGGATTAAAAATCTTCCTGTCAAAATTTGTGGAAAATATTGTTTGTATGGAAAAGATCTTCTTGTAGAAGGTTATTGTTTTGTTTTGTTTTCCCAATTAGTTTTTATTTGGCTAGGAAATTGAAACCTCTGTAAAAATTTGTAAACACTTCCTGTAGAAAGCTTTTTTGTGAAAATAATTTGCCCGATTAAATCATTCATGTTGATGAATCTATATATATATATATATTGATATATACATATACATATACAATATATATATATATATATAAATGTATATTTTATGAAGTTTCTTGTAGAATTCTTTTTGGAAAATTTATATATATATTAAAAAAACTAATTTTGAAATTCTTGTATGACAATTTTATTTTGTATAAATCGCAAGATATATATATATATATATATATATATATATATATATAAAATTGGGGGGGCTACCCCTACTCCGGGGGAGGCGAGCTGTGGAAGCATATGCCTACACAGACCCCCATATGGGAGCCACTGTGTATACAGCTAGCGCTATTTTAAAACTTTGTCCGCCTTCTTTTAATTGGTACGATTTTAATTTTTATATTATTTTTATTTTAATGTATATATATATAATATGCATATAAATATATATATATATATATATGTGTATATAAATAAATATATATTTATATATATGTTTATTAATGTTTGAAAATTATAAATTAATATTTAAATATAAATATATATATATATATATATATATATATATTTAAATGGATATTATAGGTGCATGCAAAAACACAAATTAGTTATTTTAAAATAAAATGTTTTAAAAGAGGAAATTTGATTTCTATGTAGTTCAAATTGGGAAATTGATTTAAAACAATTAGATTTAATTTCTTTATTGTTTGTAAATGAAAATTATATTAAGTTGGTTTATTTCAAGCAATGTATTATTGTTTTCTTGAGATGGAAATGGATTTAGGAAATCCTAATGGTAGCTTTATTTCCTACCTGAATTGCTTATTTAAATTGTGATTTCTTTTGTTCACATTTTTGGGGAAATTGGTTAGTTGTGTTTGTGAGCCTTCCAGATGATGTTATATTATGAGGTGGTTGTATTTTATGGTTTATCCTTTTGTATTCCTTAGGTAGTGCACTTGGTTGTAATTCAATTTAATCACCCGATTACTACAAACAGGATGTGTTGCCTCTTGCATTATGGTTGATATTTATTATCGGTTTTTGTGCACTTTGTCTACCCTTGGTTTGTGGATTAGATATTTGTGTTTTTGGTAGGGGAGTGGTTCTCAGTTGGGGGTCTAGCACACAAAGGGGCACTAGGGTAACTCACTGAGGGTTTAATCAAGTGATAACTTAAAAAAAATTAAGGGAATGGGTAACTCTCACAATAATAAAGATAATGAATGTCTCTCTCATGGTTCAAGCGCTTGTTTAGGCTTGAGGTGAGATGAGAAGCATAGTTTGTATGGGGGTCTGACGGCCGGTAGAGGCAGCCAGGGTAACCCAGGATGGGGGTCTAGTAGCCTAGGAAGGTTATGCCAGGGTAACCCATAGCAAATTATGTGTGACACTCCTCCTATGACAACAGTATGTATTGTGCAGCTGATATACTTGATTTTTTTTACTCTGGAAGCAATGTAACCTTCATGTTATGTATTGTACTTGTGTAGTTTAGTCTTGAAGTTGTCTATGTCTAGAGGTTGTTGGTTTTGTCTAGGAAGCCCTTTTACTATCTCCTAGCACCGGGGGGGGGGGGCTTCGGGTACCACTTGGTTGGGTGGAATGTGCACCTTACACTATTGGGTCCCCATTTCATATTCACAAAGGCGGGATCTTCCAGATTGGAGAGCTCGCATGTTCCTATTGATATGTTCCTTCTCTTATGTTCTTTTGTATCAGTTGGATACTTATGTATATGTACTACTCCTCATTTGTATTCGAGGAGGATTCTTGTATCATTGTAATTGTAACATTATTATATGATCTTCCTCATTTTTGGAAATGAGCTTTATAATTGCTATATTGAATAAATGCAATCTATGGATGATTCTTTATTGTACTTTGTATCTTATGTGATGAGTTTAATGCTTTGGATGTATGATATTTATTTTATGAGTATTAATTATATGTTATGGATTATTTTACGTTTGTATGTTATAGGAATGTAAGCGTTGCCGCATACCTTAGAGGATGTATGTGTTAAGTGTAGTTCACTTTACTTGATATTTATTACACTTTAAAAAAAAATGATACACTTTCGTTGCGTTTGCGTCATCCTCTAGGGTTATGTGGTGGGGTGTTACAAATTCAAAAATGAGGTTTGACTTAGGAAAGCCCCTATACAACATAATCTTTCTCCCTCTTTTCATGTGTGTAGGTCAAATTTGAAATTTTTAGTAGAAGATAGCCAGAAGAAACATAGAGCGGAATGTAGCATACATCTCAAAGTTTTCATATCCTAAAAAGAAGCATCCCAATCAATGGCACCCAATGCCCTTGTCCTTGCAATTCAGGCTCAAATTTCTATCACAGTTTCCTCTTTATATCTCAGTCTTCGATCTACTTTTATTTTGTTACTTTTCATTTTTGTTTGTGTGATAAATTACATTTTCAGATCTAGGGTTACATGTTAAATATTTTTATTAAAACACGGATCGAATTTATCATCCTCACAACTCAAAAAGGGCACAAACCCTAGGATATTGGCTCTCCCTTGTGGAAGCAAGCTAATCATCAATCCTATTTGGTTTATGTCCAAATGTGGAGTCAAGTGAAAAGAAGCTAATACTAGTTGGATCTAGGATCACTATTCCTACTCTACATTTTTGGTGATCCCGACATATCCTACACTCATAATTTTCTAATATTTACAACATAAATTTTGAAGAATTAATGCAAAAATATAGATGCTTTGAAGATCTTGTTTTTTTTATTTTAAATTGTTTCATTTTCAAAACTATGCATTAACATTCTTTGATCATTTTACATTAAAAAAAAAATTGAATTAAATTGCATAATTTTAGATATGATTTTTCCTTTTTTAGGGCTTAGATCTGAGTTATTTCATTGTGAAATATGAATGTAATCCTAGGTTTCTTTCATTTATCAAAATCGCATGCATATCTTAATGAAAACATTGAATAAAAGTGAAGAATTACATATTATTTCCATTCCAAAAGATCAAAAAGTATTACTTTTCCATTTTCTAGAAAAATTTAGTGAATTATAACACTTTAAATTTTTAAAATCACAATTTAAAAACATACTGCATTGATTTCAAACATAAAATTGTATGCATGTGTGTTCTTCACATAGGAAAATTAAGTTTTCATGCATTTCCAAAAATCTATTCACTTTAAAACTTGAACCTATGTAATCTTAGACCCTTAGACACTATAGTTAGTTTCCAAATTTTGAAATTGTTAAAATCTTCCCTTTGGTCTAGGGCATCCAATGCCCCTATCTAGTCAAATCAACATCAAATTTTATGTGTGAAACTCTGTCTGTGGTCTTTGTTCATATATGCTTCCTATTTCTAGCAATTTGTCCTAAAACTTCTAGATTTTGTTGTGCATTATCAATTGGCTTAATTTACTTAGTTTAGTGTATTAACCCTAAAAAAATGACAATAGCAATATGTTTTCTTTTTAAAATATTGGTTTTGATATAGAAAAATACGGTTTGTCTAAAAAACTAGGGCGTTGCTCCGAACGTCAAAAGGGATATACATTGACCTTCAATTGACCAAAAATTTCTCTACCTATGAGAATATTGTGGTACAAAATAATTAAATAATTGATACATATATTAATGTCACTTTACCTAATATTCATTCTTCAAGTAACCATGATACTCACGTTTGTCCCTCTCCCAACATCTATCCTACTTGTGAGGGTATTTTGGTGTAAGAGGATGCAATCATTGATAATCATGAGAATTATGTTTGTTCCTCTCTCAATACCTCTCCTACTTTGGAATATATCTTGGTACAAAAGGATGTAATCAATGATAGTAAGGTGGCTTGCATGGATGAAGATTCAAAATTGGCATTAGGTCCTCCATCGATAGAAGATCATCAACAAATATTTAACTCATTTGAAGTTATAAATCCACAATTGATTATTAGATCTCCTATCATTATTGGACCTCTCTCTAACCCTCCTCTCATTATAGGACCTCAAAAACCTTTAGGCCATATCCTAAACTTTGAAAAATAGCTCACTCAAAGTAATCATGTGTGCCAAGATGTGTTGCAACATCCAAGTTATCATGCAGTTGCTCACACATATAACACTAGAAATAATAAGAAACCAAAACAAACACCAACATCCATTCCATTTCCTCAACCATATCTTCCTCCCCCACCCATCCTTTCTTGACATAGTGGTAAAGAATATGACCTTGTTGATCAACTTCATAATACTCCAACCAAAATCTCCCTTTGGTACTTGATTCAACATTTACCTACATACCATAGGATGCTCCAAGAGGCTTTGCAGAAGATTAATATCTCACCTTCAATCAAACTGAATTATGTAGCAACCTTGTTTGATTATATGTAGGCAACAAAGTTGGGTATTACATTCCATCAATATGAGAATAGGCTTTGTATATAGATTGATTATTTAAAACAAATTCCAAGAAGATTCGAGCCGTTATTCTTACAAATGAAAAGCCACCAAGTATCTATCAAAACTGAAATTCTTGAATTACTAATTGCTTCTATGGTGAATGAGGGAGGTCGAAGAGCAAAGTATTTACTCCTTCCTAAGAATTATTCAACCAAAGAAAATACCATGGGAGGCCCTAGAAAGAGGACGGAGCTGAGTTAATACGACTCCTTGAAAAAGAATGTGGAATTATGGGGCTTGTTTGAATGGGATAGGTTTACTCCATATTTTGTGGCCATGGAAGGTTACAACAAACAACTTAGCTACAAGTTTGTGAATGCTTGGAAAGATAGGGAAGTTGAGTTGGGTGGTCTCCATTTTACTATTGATGCTAAGCTTATAGCCATAACGACGAGGCTTGCATATGAAGGGAAGAAGATTGCCAAGGTAAGCACGAGAAACTATCAAACTTATATTGAAAAGTTTTTTGAAGCTAAAGAAAAGGCCCAAAGATTTCAAATTGGTTATTCTAGGGTTTTGCTTCTGCCCCCTTACCATAATGCCTACTTCTTTTTCATGAAATACTTTACGTTAGAGGGCCATTTTTAGTTAGTCCATGGTTATCATTTTCTCATTTTGAACCATATCAGGCACTGGAGAAAATAAATTTACCCTTTTTCCTCCTCTCCTCCCTGAAATAAAGCCTTATCAATGGCGCTAACCCTCCTTTACACCAAGGTTTGATTTGTGCCATATGCAAGCACGTTTTAGCTACCACCCCACAGAGAAATGTTTTCCATAATTTGATTGAGAATCCCACTCCCAAGAGTTTTGTAAAGATTGAGCTAATTGAAATTTGAACCCACTCCTTGGTCAAATAACCTACTAATGCCTCCCCTAATGCTATGGACCCTTCATGGTCCACTCTCCTTAAAATTACCCCTGAAAATTGAAGTGTTTCCCCCTCTCTTCGGTTGCAAACAAGAAGAGAAAATTGTTGATTTGTGAGTTGGGTGTTGACCCTAACACTATAACAATACTGGATAATAATGAAAACAACCCTGAATGTGGGTCCACTACCCCGGTGGGTCGAAGATCTACTCGCCTTGCTTTGGTTGTGTCCAAGGGGTCAAATAACAACAAAAAATCAAAAAGATTGGATGATAAGAATTTGGAAGAGTCTCTAGATAGAAAGGGGAATAAGGTGGCCAGGGAGGAAAAGGCTTCCTCCTCTAAAGAATGTGTGTTAGATAGTCTAGGTGAAGCTGGGTCTCTTGAGGAAGAGGTGTCAGGGTTGGAGGAAGTGGAAGATTCGAGTCAAGAGGAGGAGGAAGGTGTTAATCAGCAGGAGGATGTGCAGGATGTTGAGGAGGAAACTGATATGGCTAAGGAAAAAGGAACAACTACAAATGACTTAGAGGAAATGGACATCACTTCCTCTGGTAATGAAGAATCGAAAGATAAAATTATGGGTCTAGAAATAATTAGAGTGTAAAGGTTGGAGCTCCTTGAGAAAATGATGTAGAAGGATGGTAATTCCAATAAGTTTCAGGCTCTTAAGAGTGTTGTGTGGAACATGTGTAGGGCTGTGGATGCGGTAATGAAAAAAGAGATGATGGCTACTATATTGGGACAGGGTAAAATCAAGAAACAGTAGAGGAAAAAGGAGTATAAGGATGAGGTTGATTTTTCAGGGAAGATGGTGATCAAAGACAACTTTGAAGATTTAGTAGAGGACCTGATGAAGGTGTGGAGCCTTATTGAGGATGCTTAATCCTTGGTTCTTGTTTCCCTTGCATTATGTTTCTTGCTATCATGAGGTTTTTTTGCCCCTCTCTATGGAGTTATAGTGGTAAAGGCATTAGATGCCTGGATTGTTTTAATTCTAGTCTTATTTTTGTTCTAAACTTTGGAAACATGTTGGGTACTCTTTATAGGTTATGCTTATATAACCATTTTTTGTGGATGGATTTTAATATGGATTGGTTATATCTATATTGGATACTTGATAGGGCTATAATTTTTTATGCAGTTGGTATAGGCTAATGTTTTTGGTTGGTTGGGTTTGTGGAAGTGGTTCTCCTTTAGTCCTATTTCCTCTATTTTGTTGTTCTGTCTAGTTGTTATTCTCTGGACTATTGTGCTACTTCTGTAAGGGATCAGGACCCTTTATAGAAGTAAGGGAATACATAAACACCTCTTCTTAGCATTAGTGTAAAAAATATCACAATATGTCCCTTGACATTAACAAGCATTCACATCATAAGTATTAGTTACATTGTGAGCACTAGTTCAACAGTATCATTGATGAACTCAAAACTAAATATAGTGTGGACCATTTACTCATTGATCAATGAAGAGTGATTTGAGCATAAGGAGGAATTTTAAGGATTTCCACCTAATTATAGAACTCAATAATTCTTGGTTATAGTTAGTTTGTTTTGTACCACATCTACACTTTATGATTCTCATCCCCCCATATGAGAAGATAAGTGCAACACATCAATGTTATTCATGTATCATAAATACCATTATAGTTTCTCAAGTTGATTCATGTCATTTGAATGGATCACCCAACATTGGTAACTTCATAGATAATTGTTCCTAGTCAGAGAATTCACTCAATTAGAACACTCTAATGTAGTAGGCCAAATGGAAGAACTAAGAAGTGTCAACCAACATCACCATGTAAGCTTTAACAACCCTTTATCCTTTTACAAGAATTTATGATGTTTTGTACACTACCAATATTTAAATTTAGAAAATTCATGAATGATAGCATGTCACATTGACATCTACATGCCATATTGGCATCTTGGAGAAAACACAAAATTTGATATGTGGTTGTAAGTCAACACAAAGAAACAAAATGTGATGCAAAAATTTATAAATTTGTCGAGAGAGAAATTCAAGGCTAAGGGCTCAGTGCACTCTAAAATATATCAAGGGAGTAGGCACTAAAATAGGATAATTTGTAGTGTCAAGATTGTAGGGTATAATTTTTTTTACCTTACACTTGGTCCCTCGACCTAAAATTTCTTCTTCCTCATCAAAAGCTATCATGTATAATAGAAATACTAGTAGCCAAATTCTTGATAGTAAGCATGTGCTTAGTTGAATAGACTTGTTAAGGAAGGTCTTTACATTGTCTTGATTGTTTTCCAATATAAACATCCTCTCCTTTAATTCATTCACCTCCTTGAATAACATATTATAGTTCTTACTTGTCACATTCCTTCTCACAAAATTTAGACTTGCATCTTCCTTGAGAAAATGTCCATTAATTTATAAGTGTGCAAATCAACCATCCTTCCTTTCAATCAAATATTTTATATTCTAAACCATTTTTTAAAATTGTGTTATAGGTTATATCTATCCTCTATAGCTACAATATTCAATTAAATCACTTATAGATCCAAATAATATCAACATCCAAAACAATTTTTAGTAGCACTCTTACCCTCAACTCCATTCACCTACTTAACTCCCTTGTCACCCTCCTTACCAATACCTCAGTAGGAGGTAGTAATTCCATCACAAAGAAACACCTCTCTTAAAGGTATTTTTCCTTTGTCCTTCATAGAAGACTCAACATCTATCCCTAGGGCTCCACCAAACTTTTTATCCATTTTTTACCTTGTCATTTTTTAACCCTAGGGATATAGACATTGAGTCTTCTATGAAGGACAAAGGAAAAATACCTTTAAAAAATTTCATAGAATACCTTGTCATTTTTTTCTCCTTAGCACATGTTTTATTTATGTTTCATGTGTTACTCTCTCATATTCTAATTTCTTAGATTCTATACATTCTTGGTTTTGTCCTTTGTATTTTCACACATTTCATATTTCTCACTTTGGCTATTCTCTTGTTTCCTTATTTAAAAATACTTTCATGATCTATGTTCTTATGTTACAAACTTGTGACGTCTTTTATATTTCATTCTTATACTTTTATATGAGCATCAATTTAATCTCATTTCAATACTCTAACATTGCATGTGATTTCATGCTTACATTCTTCTTATTTGTTCTTGTAACATCTTATCCTTTGATATTTTGATACACTTCTATGATTTTTATCTAGCCTTTACAACCATATTTTTGTTATGATTTTCCTATATCTAGGCCAACCTTTCCATCCATTTCTTGATTATTTTTGTCATCCTATGTGTCTTGTATTCTTATTTACTTACTTACATATGCATGTGCCTACATAATTATCATTTGATATATATTTTCTACTTGTCATTGACAATTATCATTACATATTTTCACATGATTTATGATGCTATATTGTTATATTTATATTTACATGTTTACATACTTTATGTGTCTACAATATTATCATTCAAATAATGGTGATTCACTTCTTATGATGTTAATTTATTTACATGCTTACATGATTCAATTATGTTACCACTGTATCATGCATCATTTTCCCCTCTCCTTCAACTCCTTGCATTCATTGGATGTAACTAATAGAAGAGGAGGCATATATTATCACTAGCACTTATTGTTGAGATTAACTTAGGTAATGATTCATGCTACACAAGGATTCATCACTATATCTACATAGATCTTGACAATAATTCATATATCACGATTGAGAAAAGTTATATTATATTTTCTATATTGGAGTTAAAATACATGGTCATATTCAGTATGTCTTATCATATTTTTCCACATTGGATGGAGTTGCATGAGTGAAAGTTTAGTATTGTATCATTTTTATAAAGGAAATAGACAATATTGATCTATCTTTTAAACTTGAATAACCTAAAAATGACATTATGTTTTAAAATTTGAAATAATGTAAACTACTAAAATGTATATTTTTTATCATGATATATTTATATTCTTTAGAATATATGATGCAGGAGCATCCATGGCCTCGTGCAATCTTGCATCACCAAAAAGAAGTTTGAGTTGGTTTTTGTTTCATTTTTGGTGTGGAGTTTCATATTATTTATGAAATTCAAATTTTGTGTGTGTGGAAATGCAATGACATGTTTTGTAAATGCAATTTCAAATTTTCTTTCAAAAGTTGGCCCAATTTGAATTTGGGGATAGTGGTGAATAATTGAAAAATCCAAAAAAAGCAAGAAAAGCAAAAAAAAAGGTGTGGCTTTCTAGAGAGTTATTTGTTTTAAATTTTTTATTTAAAACTTCATTCCAGGTGTCCTAAAAAATAGGAACCCAGAGGTGGGCACCCAGGAGTGAAAAATCAAGATTTTCTTTCATTGGTAAAAAGTAGAATCTCAATAAAAAGCACTGGAATCATCCTAGGAGTGGTGGAGGTAATGTTATTTATTTTTTAATGAATATTTTATTGATTTTTAATGGAAAATTGGTCAAATTTGCTGGAGATGGAGTTGCACTTGGGAGGAGTGGCTAAAACTTAATGAAATTCATCCCAAATTGATGAAATTTGGTGCAAATGAAATTCTAGAGTTTGAAAAAAAAAAAGAAAATTCATTCATTTTGCATCTAAGTCTTTCCAGAAAGAGAAGAAGGGAGAGACCAGGGCGTATCATACTAGAGTTTGGCTGCAAGAAGGTGTTGTTGCATATTTTTGGTGGTGTGCAAGTGTGTTGAAGATTCCTGGAGTTGTAGAGATGAAGTTTGTATCTGGATTGTTGTGAGATTGATTTGTTTGTAGGAGAAAGGTTGTGGAGAAACCTTGGATTGTTAGAGGAAATCATTTGTTTTTTTCTTTTTTTTCAGATTTATTGCATTTCCTGGGCATGTGAAAATCCCACAACCCTCAGAGGTTGTCATAATAGTTACATGTGTGAATTGCAGGTGTGAAGGTTGCACTGCAACCTTGGATTTCGTGTGTGAAATATCTTTTCATATTCTATTTTTTGTATGCATTTTAATGGGCATGTAGCAGCCCCAACCCATGAGGTTGAATGTAATGTTGATGTGATTTTCTAGTATTTTGAATGAGAAGTTTGGTTGGTTGCAAGTTGCAACTCAGTTGTGCAAGTTACAAAGAATTGTAAGCCTCTTGGAGTTAAATTTAATTGAAGGGTTGTTTGAGAAATTTGAGAATTTATGTGAGAAATTTTAATTAATTTACCTCACATAGATCCGTGGTATCAAAGCAAGGCAGATTCTAAGAGTGTGAACAGACCGCTAAAAAGAGGCAACTTGCACTGGTGATTGTGAGTTGTGGGTGTGCAGCCATGTTTGCTAGAGGAAGAGGAAGAGGAAGAGGAAGAGGAATAGGAGAGGAATTTGTGAGGAATGATGACTTTAGAGCTTTGAGAAGACAAGTTGAAAATTTGAAAAATGAGATAAGGAGAGGCTTTGCAAGAATGAGAGATCCAAGAAGTGAAGATGAAGAAGAAACTACAAAGAATGCTATTTTAGATACTGGGCAAAGAGAAGAAATTGCAGTAGTTGCAAATGACCCATTGTTGAAAGCTTTAACAAAAATGGGAAAGAGACCGAAAATAGATGTACCCACCTTTAATGGAAGCCTAAACCCAAATGAATTAATAGATTAGCTGAATGAAATGGAGGAGTATTTCGAATTTGAAGAGATAGAGGACCCATACAAAGTAAGATATGCAAAAACAAGGTTGAAAGGACATGCCTCCATATAGTGGAGAGAGATTCTATTAGAAAGGGGGAGAAAAAGAAAAGAAAAGATTACCAAATGGGATAAAATGGTGGGGAAGCCTAAAAGGAAATTTATGCCAGTAGACTATGAATTAGATTTGCTTAAAAGAATGCAAGGTCTGAAATTGGGCAAAAAAATAGTTAAAGAGTACCTAGAAGAGTTTCATAAAATTCTTATAAGAATCAGCCATTTAGAGGTGACAAAGGAGAAATTTGCAAGGTATATAAATGGATTAAGGTCAAGAATTCAAGAGGAAATGACACTTATTAGAGTTTTAACCATGGAGGATTCCTATCAAACAACCTTAAAAATTGAAGAGAGGTTAAACAAGAATTTTGAAAACAAGCAAAAAGGAAAAGGACGTGGAGGCAAGGTGGGTGGAAGAACCTACAAGAGTGAAGAAAATCAGAAAAAGGGATACAAAAATGAAGAGGGCAGCAATAGGGCAGTGAATTATGATGAAGGACAAAGCTCAAGAGGACAAAATTTTAGAGGTAGAGGTAGAGGGCATGGCTTTGGTGGAAGACCATTTAGAGGCACTTGCTTAAAATGTGGAGAAGAGGGACACTGGGCTTATGATTGTCCTCACACTGAAGAGAAACCAAGAAGAAGGAAAGAACATAAAGGAAGGGTGGAAAATGTCAATGAAGAGGAAGAGGCACCTTCCTCACAATCTAAAGATGCAGAAGAAGGAGAAGTTTTGATGACAAGGAGAGCACTCCTTAATGATGACATTCAACCAATACAAAGGAAAAAGTTGTTCAAAACAAGGTGCAAATGTGAAGGAAGAGTATGCAACATTATTGTGGATAGTGGAAGCACAGACAATCTTGTGTCTGAGGAGATGGTGAAGAAGTTGAATCTTGAAAGAAGAAAACATCCTAAACCATACCAGATAGCTTGGGTGCAAGACACTCAAAAGTTACTTGTGAGTGAGCAGTGCAATATGAAGTTCAAGGTTGGAAACTACAGTGATGAAATTCTTTGTGATATCATCCCTATGGATGCTTGTCACATTTTTCTTGAAAGTCCATGGCAATATGCCCGAAAAGCCATACATGATGGGTGTGCTAACATCTACACAATTGTGAAAGATGGAGTGAAGCATAAGTTGAAACCTTTGAAGGAGGAAAATGTTCAAGTTTGTGGTAATGCTAGAGTTTGTTTAGTTGATGCAAGAAGATTTCTTGAAGGTATGAAGCATGAGAAATTTTGTTTTTCTATTATTCCTAAAGTTAATAATGAAGTTTTAGATGAAGTTCTTGTAGAGGTTGTTGATTTGCTGCAAGAGTTCAAGATGATTGTTTCAGATAATGTGCTGAAAGGACTCCCACCAGTGAGAAAAACCAGTCATCAAATTGATTTGATTATAAGGGAAAGTTTACCAAACAAGGAAGCCTACAGAATGTCACCTATAGAGACTGAAGAGGTAAATAGACAAGTTGTTGGTTTGTTAAAGAAAGGTTTGATAAGAGAGAGTTTAAGCCCATGTGTAGTGCATGCTGTGTTGTCACCAAAGAAAGGAGGAGAATGGAGGATGTGCATGGATTCAAGGGAAATAAAAAAGATTACCATCAAATATAGATTTCCATTACCTCAGATGGATGATATAATGGATTGCTTGAGTGGAGTGGAGTACTTCACCAAAATTGACTTGAAGAGTGGGTATCACCAGATAAGGATACATGAGGGAGATGAATGGAAAACATCATTCAAGACAAAAGAAGGTTTGTATGAGTGGTTGGTCATGCCATTTGGGCTAACCAATACACCCAACACGTTTATGAGACTTATGAATGAGGTTTTGAAGGAATTTCTTGGAAGGTTTGTGATTGTTTATTTAGATGACATTCTTATTTTCAGTAAAACACTTGAAGAACATTGGATGCATATTAGATGTGTTTTTGAGAAGCTTAAAGAAGAAAAATTGTTGATCAATCTTAAGAAGTGTAGCTTTGTGAAGAAGGAATTAGTATTCTTTGGTTTTGTAGTGTTAAGTGAAGGCATCAAGATGGACCTAGAGAAGGTGAAAGCAATTTTGGAGTGGCCTACAACAAAAACAGTGACCAAGGTGAGATCATTTCATGGTTTAGCTAGTTTCTATAGAAAGTTCATAAGAGGATTCAGTAGCATATGTGCCCCACTAACCAAAACCATGAGAGGAGATAAGAGGGTCTTCAGATGGACTTCAGGGTCAGCGAAGAGTTTCAATGTGTTGAAGGAAAAAATCACCGAGCAATTGGTTTTAGCACTTTTGGATTTCAACAAGGTATTCCATGTTGATTGTGATGCAAGTAGTAGTGCTATTGGAGTTGTTTTGAGCCAAGAAGGTAAACCCATTGCTTACTTTAGTGAGAAGTTAAATGATGCTAAAAAGAAGTATTTGGTTTATGATCAAGAATTTTATGCTATTGTGCAAGCTTTGAAAAAGTGGAGACACTATTTGTTGGCTAAGGAATTTGTTTTATATATCGATCACCAAGCATTAAAATATTTGGGCAGCCAAGGTAAGCTTAGTCAAAGACACATGAAATGGGTTGAGTTCTTGCAATCTTATACTTTTGTTTTGAAGCATAGAAGTGGGAAGTCTAATCGGGTTGTGGATGCTTTGATTAGAAGGAAAAACTTGTTGATTGAGATGCAGGTTGAGGTGGTTGGGTTTGAAGAGCTGAAAGATTTATATGAAGAGGATCCTGATTTTGGAGAGGCATGGAGATTTTGTAAAAGTCCTATTTCAGCTGATAGGACAAAGTGGTTAGACTATCTCATTCAAGATGGCATGCTATTCAGAGGTAATCAATTATGTATTCCAAGAATTTCAATGAGGTTGAATCTAATCAAAGAAAAACATAGTGGTGGACTTGCAGGGCATTTTGGCATGGATAAGACATTGGCACTTGTAGGTGAGAAGTATTATTGGCCTCAAATGCAACAAGAGGTGAGAAAGTATGTGTAAAATTGTGGGGATTGTTAAGTAGCAAAAGGAGTGAGTCAAAAGACGGGTTTATATCAGCCACTACCTATTCTAGAGAGGCCATGGGAGGACATAAGTATGGATTTTGTGCTTGGTTTGCCAAGGACACAAAGAGGGCATGATTCCATCTTTGTTGTGGTTGATAGGTTTTCTAAAATGGCACACTTTGTTCCTTTCATAAAACTAATGATGCAATGAATGTTGTAGATTTATTTTTCAAGGAAGTAGTGAGACTTCATGGGCTCCCAGGGAGCATTGTTTCTGATAGGGATACAAAGTTTGTGGGCTAATTTTGGAGGACTTTGTGGAAGAAGCTCAATATTGATTTGAAGTTTTGCTCAGCTTACCACCCTCAAATAGATGGTCAAATAGAGGTGGTGAATAGGAGTTTGGGAAATTTGCTAAGGTGTTTAGTTGGAGACAAATCGAAGGCATGGGATTTGGTCATACCTCAAGTGGAGTTTTCCTATAACAACTCAGTCAATAGAAGCACATGTAAATCCCCTTTTCAAATTGTTTATGGCAGCGGCCCCATAGGTGTTTTATATTTAATTAATATTGACAAAAGTGTTAAGAAGAGTGCAGATGCAGAGGACTTTGCAGAACACATGAAGGGCTTGCACGAAGAGGTGAGAAAACATATCAGCAAAATGAACACTTCATACAAAGAAAGTGTTGATAAGAAGAGGAGGCATAATGAGTTTCAGATTGGGGATGATGTGATGGTGCACTTGAGGAAGGAGATATTTCCAGTTGGCACTTACAGCAAGCTGAAAATGAAGAAGGTTGGACGGTGCAAGGTGTTGAAAAGACATGACTCTGGTAATGCCTATGAAGTTCAATTGCCTAGTGAGCTTGATATTTCTCCAATTTTTAATGTTGCTAATCTAACCATGTTCTATGAGAGTGAAAATGGTGAATGTGCAGGAAGGGGGCAGCAACAAGAAGTCTTATCAAAATCTGATCAAGAAAAGATAGAGTCAATTCTTGATAGAATACTAAAAAGGAGCACTAGGAAGAAGCAGTACTAGGAATATCTTGTGAAATGGTTTGGGAGACCAATGGAGGATGTAACATGGTTTTCTGAGGCCGAGATTACTCATCTTGGATATCCATTGGAGAAGTGATAGAATCAGTTTCAGCTACCATGGGTGTCTAATGCAGGAGTATCCATGGCCTTGTGCAATCTTGCATCACCAAAAAGAAGTTTGAGTTGGTTTTTGTTTCATTTTTGGTGTGGAATTTCATATTATTTATGAAATTCAAATTTTGTGTGTGTGGAAATGCAATGACATGTTTTGTAAATACAATTTCAAATTTTCTTTCAAAAGTTGACCCAATTTGAATTTGGAGATAGTGGTGAATAATTGAAAAATCCAAAAAAAGAAAGAAAAGCAAAACAAAGGTGTGGCTTTCTGGAGAGTTATTTGTTTTAAATTATTAATTTAAAACTTCATTCCAGGTGTCCTAAGAAATAGGAACCCGGAGGTGAGTGCTCAGGAGTGAAAAATCAAGATTTGCTTTCATTGGTAAAAAGTAGAACCTCAATAAAAGCATTGGAATCATCTTGGGAGTGGTGGAGGTGATGTTATTTGTTTTTAATGAATATTTTATTGATTTTTAATGGAAAATTGGTCGAATTTGCTAGATATGGCATTGCACTTGGGAGGAGTGGTTGAAACTTAATGAAATTCATCCCAAATTGATGAAATTCGGTGCAAATGAAATTCCAAAGTTTGAAAAAAAAAAATCGATAAGTAGGAGGTATTTTTCCACAGCGTGTCAAATTATGATATTGCTATCAGGATTCAACCGTGTAGTTTCGAGTCAAACTCATTGACCCATGTTTCATGAGTAGTGGTTCAACAAGAACCCATCTCATGATATGAATGGTCCACTTAGCACTCATTGCATCTAGGTGATGCTCACGAGAGGTGAAGACCGGTCCGCCCCGGGAGGTCACCCATCCCAAGATTCCAGTTCAGCAACCGTGAAGTTTTCCGAAGCTTAAGAAAGCCAATTCCCCATTGCAAAACCTTCAGCAAGTGTTGTAGCCTATGAACCATTCATAATAGAGCCCCTTAGCTCATCAATTGATGCGTAGTTCTTATTTTTCCACACAATAAATTATGATGGGGATAAAGGGAACATCGTAACCCAGAATGCACCATCATTGTGTAGCAATATGTCGTAATGGTTCATCCGTTAAGCTACCTCTGAGTTGTTACAGCGCGCCAGCACTCATTCATCAGCGCGGCAACACCCAAAACCTTTTTGCAATGGGTAATAACTGCGCCAACCATAAAACCCTCGTTGCCGGTGCTGCATACTCAGGACGGGGACCTCCCAGGACCGTAACTGCTTCAAATTTGTGGAGCATCACCCAGATGCAATGAGTGCTAAGTGGACCATTCGATATCATGAGAGATGGGTTCTTGTTGAACCACTACTCATGAAACATGGGTCAATGAGTTTGACTCGAAACTACACGGTTGAATCCTGATAGCAATATCATAAAAAAATAATCATTCATTTTGCATCTAAGTCTTTCCAAAAAGAGAAAAAGGGAGAGACCAAGGAATAGCATACCAGAGGTTGGCTGCAAGAAGGTGTTGTTGCAAATTTTTGGTGGTGTGCAAATGTGTTGAAGATTCCTGTAGCTGCAGAGATGAAGTTTGTAACTGGATTGTTGTGAGATTGATTTGTTTGCAGGAGAAAGGTTGTGGAGCAACCTTGGATTGTTGGAGGCAATCATTTTTTTTTAATTTTTTTTCAGATTTATTACATTTCCTGGGCATGTGAAAATCCCACAACCCTTAGAGGTTATTGTAATAGCTACATGTGTGAATTGCAAGTGTGAAGGTTGCACTGCAACCTTGGATTTCGTGTGTGAAATTTCTTTTCATATTCTGATTTTTGGTATGCATTTTAATGGGCATCTAGCAGCCCCAACCCATGAGGTTGAATGTAATGTTGATGCGATTTTCCAGTATTTTGAATGAGAAGTTTGGTTGGTTGCAAGTTGTAACTCAGCTATGCAAGTTACAGAGAATTGTAAGCCTCTTGGAGTTGAATTTAATTGAAGGGTTGTGTGAGAAATTTTAATTAATTTACCTCACATACATCAATATATTATTTTTAAAATTAACACTAATTTTACTATTGATATTTTTTAACATGAGGTTAATCTAGCCCTCTACTTTTTTTATAATATATTTTATTTTTTTATTGTTAACTTGAAACTTTAGTGCATGCATTATTATTTTTATTTTATAAATATATAGTTTTTGATAAATGCTTAAAGTTAGGTTACTAAATATGTAATAGTTTTAATGACCCCTCATGTTTTTCTTAACTCTTTATTGAATATAGAAAAAATATCATTTCAACATTAAAACTCTTATCTAGTGCATCATATTTTTTTAAGTTTATTTGTACTAAACTTTAGTAATTTTTTGGATTTTTTAAATGTTGATAGAAATGGTGAGAACATTAATTCTCTCAAATATTTTTTTAAAAATAGTATCAAAGTAATGATACATATAAATCTAAAAGACACTTTCAACAAGAAAGGTTTTGTCTCGAATCTATTTTAGATGAATGAATCTAGCTAGAACATGTTTTTAGTCAATAATTATTTTCAATTGCAAATACTTAAATTCAAGTGTGCTAAAAATCTATCTTAAAAGGTGACATAACTTTGTGCTACTACCTGCATGGCCATATTGAATATGTCATTACATTACAATATTGTATCACCTTATGTGCATATGGATTCTCTCTCTCTTTCTCTCTCACTCACACACACACACACATTCATTTGGGTATATTTATTTAACATACTACTCATTCCATATATTTTTTCTATTTTGTAGGTTCGTATGAAGTATTCATGTTAATTAAAACACAAGAAGAATCCAAAAATGATCTATTACTTTACATGGACTAAATATCCATTTAAAAGTCTCTAAATATTTACTTTTCAAGTTGAATAACAATGATAGTTTCTATTTACTTTTCAAGCTAAATATCCATTTAAAAGTCTCTAAATATTTACTTTTCAAGCTGAATAACAATGATAATTTCTAGATACTATGAAATTTATGCTCATGTTAGATTTAAATACACCACAAAGAAGGGGCAAAATAAAATGACAAATTAGCATGCCCATGTTAATTTTTATTTAGTTTTGGGTTCATTTTTATGGAACATCTCTATTTGACCTTATTTCATCTCTATTTGTGTAAAACATAATAAATTCACCATTAGTGCATCCATATTAGCATTTATCTCCATGCATTCACTCTTTGTCTAAAAAATATCATTTTAGGCCTTAGGTTCAGTTCTACACTACCTGGGATCAATCTAGATCAATCTTGATGCACGACATTGAATATAAAATTCAAAGGTGCAAATTTAAATTATAAAATTATTGCCTCTTTTTATTAGCCATTATGAGTTTACCTAAGACAATGTTCTGTGACTTATTGATGTTATAATATTTAAAGATATTGAATATGCACTTATGATCATAGAGGAGGATCTAGAGATTGAACAAGTAGAAACCACTAAAGCACACTTCATTTCTAAAGGACAAAGAATCATAATCTACATTAGAATCATAAAGGCCATTTATAGGTTTATAAATATTATCTTACAAAATTCACTCAAAATTGTAAAGCTAGTTTTTATAGGGGTTGACTTAGGGCAACTTGACTCTATTGATTTGATAATTTTGCCAAAAATGTTTGCAAACATCATCTTGATAGATTTGGAGTTAAGGAAGGTGAATACAAATATATCTCTACACACTCATTCTATCATTTCATTTGCATGCATCAAATCAAGACCATGACATTTAGATTGTAACCTAAAGAACTTAAATACGAACCATAATGAATTTTGAGACTTAGTATAATCCAAATCATCCTCCAAACTAAAAATATCAACTTATATACTTATAACATACAACTACAACTTAATATCAACAATTGTTAGGATGTGAAGCCCAACAGTCATTTGAATCTTCATCTCCTCCCAACTCTTGAGTTCATAGCTGATTATGAGTATATAAGTATAGTTCATGTATTGTGTTGTATCATTGGTTAATATAAGATTATTCCCTGCTTTCTTGGTGGACGTAGCCATTTATGGTGAACCACGTTAAAACTTGTGTTATGTTGTTATGCTGTTATGTTATGTTGTGTGACTTTTAATTCTTGTTTTTATCTGCTCCTTGAATCCTCAACAACAATATATCTTTATCATTATTCTTAGAATTAGATACATTTTTTTTTATTTTTAAATATTATTATTGTTAATCAACCTAAATTTAAAATTAATTTGAATTATATATATTTAATTATGTATTTATTTATTTAATAGACTAAATTATTTATATAAAGCATTCCATTTTCCTTACAACAATGTACAAACATTTTGAATGACTAGTAGTGGAGGGAAAAGAAAGGACCTACCTTTAATTGTTCGTCCTAAAAGCAATCAATGTTATACCATTACAAGTGCAAGAGTTTGTCCCACTACCTTTAAAAAGCAAAGATATCCCCATGCAGCCAACATTTGAGATTCTAAAACTAAAAAAAATATTATTATAATTTAAAGATCATTTTAACATTAAGTATATATTTAAAGGGTAAGTTCACTCGAGTGTCCTTGTCTTATAAAGACAAATCTAAGTTCACGCCACTCTCCTATAATGTTCTCTAGTCAATATAAATAAATTATGAGTAGAAGGTTATGGAACTTTAATAATTTGAGATGTCATATGATAGTACAGTACATATTTTTACTACAAAACAATTTAAAACTAAGTAAGCATTATTGGAGTTAAATTTCCTTTAAGTTCTTGCATGGTTTTGATAAAGATTTTTTTAATAAAAGATATACAAGTATGGATGTTTTATTTTGTCATTTTTAAGAGAGGAATATATTATTTTGTCATTTTCATTAAATAGGGGTGAAGAGTCACAAGAGGAGAAAATGTGTCATGTCTCTTTCATTTTTGGAAGGGAGTTGAAAGGTCGCACATGTATCTTCATTTCCTAAGGCTTGGAAATTTGTGTATATGAAATTGTATGGTGTACCTTGTATGTTTAAGCAAGCAAGGAGGACAATTGTATGTTGTACTTCCTTGCCAAAATCAAGAAGAAAAACCATGTGCTATATTTTTGAAATGATAGGTAAAGGGAAAGGAGCATAGAAGCATTGGACAAACAAGGGAGATTTGCAACTAACAGAGCAAGGGGAATATTGTGTCTATTTCAAATTTCTATGTTCATTATACATGTCATTTAATACATAATAAAGGTAGTAGGTATTTGTCACTACTTAGGATAGTTTTTTTCTCTAGCTTTCTAAGATAAATATGGTATTTAATTCTCCTTTTCCTCTCTTTCTAAAATACTACAACTTTCATTCAATTTTTTTAATTAAATAGAATTTTATTCATCTTCATATTATTATATGTAACTCATAGAAATCTCTATTTCCCCAATAGTACCATTAATTCATCTTCGACCTCATACTCCTTATGTTCTATCTTCTCATTATCCCTTTTCTTATATCTAACATTCTCATCCAATTCATGTTGCAAGTATAAAGATGTCGATGCAAGAACAAAGGTGTTGTCATTGATGTCAACTGGCTAGCTGGTTATCAACTGGTTGATATGTTGTCATTGATGTCATGAATAATGGTTATTGGATGTATATGTCGAGGATATTGAGAAACTTGTAATAAAGAAAGGTTGCAGGTGTTCAGTGGTTGCTTCGGGATTTTCTCCAATGTTTGTATGGTTCAGATATGTTGATCGTGGTTGTTGGAAGTTGCTATATCCAAATTTTGGGTTTTTGGGTCATTGTTCAGTGCGAGTTATGTTCACCAATTGTGAACTGCCTTTTTCAGTATATCTCGCTAAGGTCCGGGAGAAATGTAGTTACTCTGGATTTCTTCTTGTTTGAGTCTTATGACTTGTGGTTTTGGAGTTAAGCTGATATGATTTTTGAAGTTAATTTTGTTATTTGGAAAGATTGGATTGTGTTAAGGTTGTGTGTGCTTAATTGTTTATGTGTTTTACACTAGTTTGGCCAACCTTGTGTTTAGCACTACTTTCGAAGCTTATGGAAGTGTGTTGAAGCGTGTGGTTGGGTCGCCCTAATTCTAATTCCACCCTAGAATGTTTTGGCACTGACCTAATTTGAATTTGTAAATGCAAGTGGTGCATGGCCAACTTTGGATATGTAGCAAAGTTGAAGATGGTATAAATACAAGTCAAGTTGTTTGTGAAAAGTAGGATGCAAGCAAGATAGATGTAAGATAGATGCAAAATAGTGTGTATGTGATGCGAGTTTAGGCATATCGATGTGAAACCTAATTGTGAGTTTTTGGAAGCAGTAAGTTGAAGGTGTACTCTATTATTCATGCATGTTTGTAAGTGTTTGAGCGAGTTGTGGTGGAAATCTCTGTTGCATTGAGATTACTTTCTCTCTGTAAAAAATCCCTTCTATCTTCTTTGTAATTCTATAGTAGCGAACCCTCTGAGTGGTTAACCCTTGTTGGATAGTGAGTCCTATTTTGGCAGTGAGCCTTCTCTGTTAGTGAGCCTTTGTAATCGATTTTAATATTCTCTATATTGTGAGCTAATCCTCACCGTGATTTTTCCCTTATTGGGTTTTCCATGTAAATCTGGTGTTATTTTGTGTGTGTGATGTTTTTCAATTTCTGCTTTTGCACTTAATGATTAATCATATTAGCAGAGTAAAAGATTTGTGATTGATCTAATTTATGGTGGAAGTTTTGAAGGTTAAAATTTGTCACAACTGATTCTCCCCCCTCTTAGTTGTCTTGTTCAACAATTCATTCATATGATATGCAAAATCTTTTACCTCAACACTAATTATGTGTTCATCTCATATCTTTCAATTCTAATGCATTGCTTGGTTTCTAACCATACACTATTTCAATTGGTGCTTTATTTGTACTCATATTTACTGAATTATTATGTTCAAACTCTACTTGCACTAACATTATATCCCAATTTATTGTTTTTTCACCTTCAAAACATCTTAACAAATCTACAAAACTTGTGTTTACTTCTTTGGTTTTTCCATCAATTTATGGGTAATTTTTGTTAGGAAATGTGTCTCAACCTTGTTCATAATGATAAGATTATAAAAAATGTAATTTCCAAGATATAAAATAGAAAAACTCATTTTTTGGGATACAAATTTGATTTTTGACCAAGATAAATATTATGGGTTATTTGGCACCACCAAGGGTGGTGCTTATTGTGTAAGTCTCTTTGAGCTCTACAATTTTTTAAAAATGCTCAATTTGTTAAGAATAGGATCACAAATAATATACAATACAATGTATGTAGAAATAAAATATAAAAACTAACACAAAACATAGAGACACAAATATATGTGGTTCACCCAATATGGGCTACATCCACGAAGAAACAACCAATCCTTGCTTTATTTTATCCAATAAAATAAAGGGACACAACCTACAACACATCCACTATAACTTTCTCTTCTCTCTATCATAGTCTCCTCTCACAATACAATATAATAGTCTACTCTTGCTATATATATCACCTACTAGATCTAAATCAACATATCCATGTAGAGTAGAGTTGTAACCTCCAAAACATAAGGCTTGGGTAGTAGTACATCTCAAATACTTGAGAATCCACTTTATTGCATTCCACTTCTCTTTTCATGGATTGTTCATATACCTACTCACAACTCCCATTGCATGTACTACCTTGTGGAAACCATGGCATTCATCAAGTTTCCAACTATAGATGAGTATGTAATCTTGGACATGTAGTCTATCTCCTCATGTTCCTCGTGATACATCTCCTTAGTCAATTTGAAATGGCTAGGAAAAGGTGTACTGATTGATTTTTCATTCTACATTTGAAATATTTTCAACACCTTTTCTATGTACTCAGTTTGAGAAAATGTTAATTTTCAACTTTTATTGTCTCTTGTTATTCTCATACCAAAGATTGTATTTGCAACATCCAAATCATTTAATGAAAATTAATTTTCTAATTTTCTTTTAAGTACATTTATATCTTGCATGTTAGACCCTGCAACAAGCATGTCATCTACATACAATACCAAGATGATATATCTACCATTATATAATATCTTGAAATAAACACGGTGATCAAAATGACATCTACTATAACCTTGTTTTATCATAAACTTGTCAAATTTTAAATATTGTTATCTTGGAGCTTGCTTTAGGCCATGTAAGCTCTTCTTCAACCTACACACTAAGTTTTCCTTTCCTTTAACTTCATACCCTTGTGGTTGTTGCATTTAAATCTCTTCCTATAAATCACCACGAAGAAAAGTCATCTTTACATCTAATTGTTCAAGATGCAAATCCTCTATTACCACTAGATTTAAAATAGTTCTAATTGAATTCATTTTAACAACAAGAGAAAATGTTTCATCAAAGTATATACCTTTCTTTTGTGAAAATCCCTTTACAACAATTCTAGCCTTGTACCTCTTTTTGCCTCCATCTTCTTCCTTCATCATGTAAACTCTGTAATACTCTTTTACGTTCAGGCAACTAAATCAAGTCTAAAGTATATATTTTTGTACCAAAGAGTCCATTTCCTCTTTCATGCCTTGCTCCCACTTCTTTCTTGTTTTCAATTGATGAGCCCAAAATATGCTCATGATTTCAATATCTTGGTGTACTTTTTAAAAATTTACTTTTTTTATTCATGGTTGTTTAAACTCTTTGAGAAACCTTTTATTGGGATATCTTGTAGCAATACACTTTCATGATTCCTACAGCCTATCATGTTGACTTATCTATATTTATTACCTTGACTTTAAATGACTCCGTATATCGTGATATGGTTTTGAATGATGAAATGGATTTAAATATGTGATTAATGAACGGATATTGTGTATGTGCTACAGGCCTTTTCTTTCTCGTGATCTATTACCTTGTGTTTCAGAAGTTGTTGAAGAAAGTTGATCAAGTCAAGCATGTACCATCTCGGCCCGTATAGCAAAGTCTATTTCCTCGTGATAACTTTGAGGGAAGCTTCTATTAAGACTTTGGCTAAAACCAAGGAGATTTTATCGATGTAGCTTAATCTAGGAGAGAGTGGAGCTAGATTCCTCTCTAGATTAGGTTGAATGGATAAATTCATTTATGAAATCTATTCCTTTGATTTTGGATACATTTTAATTTCCAATGCCTTTTCTTTGTTAGTTATTAGTTGTTCTCGACTTTTAATAAGTGCTTCCTCCTCAAGGAAAGTGAGCAAGAGGGATGGTTAAAAGTAAGATAGAAGCATAGTGATAGGGAAATAGAAGATATCATGTAAGAGTCAGTATGATAATAAAAAAAGCAGAATCTGTGTGATAAGAGACAGAGTTTGTTGTTAGTTTTCATATCAACAAAGCAATGTACACCATTCTGAGTTTATGAATAAAGTCTGATGAAGTTTTGAGTTCAGCACTTGCGTAATCAGTAGATGCTTGCTAAGGGGGCCCACTTAGTAAGTATCCTCAGAGCTTAAAGAAGAATGCTCTTTTTCCTCGTTGATCATCGCTTAGATTCTTATCTTGAAGTTTTCATACAAACTCAGCCTTATATTGTTCTTGGCAAGATCGAATCCATCCTCGGCCTCCTCGCTCCCCGCAGTATAAGGCTTCAAAGTTTGTGTCTCAGTCGTAGCTGTTATGCTTACTACTTTGGTTAAATCATGGTTGAGTTAAGATAGATTTGCATTACCTTCCTATAGCGTAGATAGAATTCTTTCCAAGTATTTATTTCTGTTAAGTTGTGACTGAAACTAGTTCTTAGTGCATATATTGTGCTGCTCCATTCAAAGTATACATTCCCTGGTTTGACAAGTAAATGAACGTCCATGAGGAGATATTAGTCACCTGCTAGAATGTACAATTCCCAGGATAGGTTTTACCATGATTTTCATATCCTTTGTACACCACTACCTATACATTACTTCTTCATAACTTTTAGTTTCACCATAATTAGTAAACAATACATAATACAATGAAGGAGACTATCGTTAAAGGGATCTACTTAATCTAGTATATCTTCTTATAGGAGTTTGAGGTACATGTTGTTCTTGTTATTAAATTTTTTTATTTTATGACACCTTTGGAACTACATTTCTTGTGATTTCATCAAGTATCATATATTATGTGTTTTCCTTTTCATGTTTCTTCCCTTGCAATTGATGTTTGTATATGACCTTCTCATTGAATATCAAATCTCTACTCCTAATATATTTTGATTTTCATAATCCCAAAGTGATGACCAAAACATTAACTTTGTATCCATAAAAATACACTTCTTGGATTTTACCTAAAGCTTTATTTTATTTTCTATATCAATATGGACAAATGCTTCACAACCAAAAGTTTTCAAAAATGAGTAGTTTACATTTTTACTTGTCCATGCCTCCAATAGAATACCATCCAAGGAACTTGAAGGCCCTTTATTTATTAATTAAACAACAATACGGGCATAATATCTACCCAAAACTATAATGGCAATCTTGCATACAATAACATAGTCCTTGCACACTCCATGATTATCCTATTCATACTTTCTAACACACCATTTTCTTGTGGTATTCCTAGAACCGTCCTTTGTCTATGAATCCCATGGTATGAATAGTAACTATCAAACTCGTTGCTACAATATTCGCATACATTATCTGATATGAGATGCTTCAACTTATTTCCTATCTTAAATTCTCAACCAAAGATTTCCATTTCTTAGAAGTATCAAAGACATTAGTGTTTCTTCAAATGAAATAAACCCAAGTTTTTCTAGTTGTATCATCAATAAAAGTAACATAATAATAAGGTCCACCAAGAGATAATACCTGATCCGGTCCCTATACATCTGAATGCACAAGCTCTAACTTTTCACTCTTCTTTTCCTTCCCAACTTTGACAAATTTGTCTCTCTTTTGCTTTTTGTAAACATAGTTTTCACATAAATATGAATCAACATTCTTCAAAGTTAACAACAAATTCTTTGAGTGGAGAATTATCATCCCCTTCTCACTAATGTTCCCAATACTATGGTGCCATAGTGATGTAACTATTCATGTGGAAGGTAAGGTAATAGAAAATTCAAAATAACCAATACATAAATACAATGTACCCACATTTTCTCCTTTTGTTATTATTAATGCTCCTTTAGTGACCTTCCATGAATTCTCTGTAAAGTTAATTGTACAACCTTCACTTCTTAGTTTTCTAGCTAAAATTATATTTCTTCTCAAATCGGGACATGCCTCACCTCTTTCAACAACTATTGGTTTCCATTCAATAATTTTACCGGTATCTTGCCCTTGCATATAATTTTACATGGTTCATCATCACCTAAATAAACCTATCCAAAATAATCTTGAACATAATCTAGAAAATATTTCCTATGGTATGTGGCATAAAATGAAGTTGTTGAGTCTAACACCCAAGAATTAGTAATATTATATAATGAAATGATCAAAGCATATTGCAACACATCACCTACTACATTTTCTTCCTTACTATTTTCTTATTGTCCATCTCTTTATTTTCCCTTTCAAGGCCAACATTATTTTTCAAATGTCCTTTCTTCCCACAATGCCAACACTCCAACCTTCCTCTAGATTTGGACTTTCCCTTCTTATACTTCCCACAATTTCCTAGGTTGTTTCCTCTCTCCCTCTATATTCCCATATTATCTACATTCAAAGCACTACTTGATGTCTCACCTATTTTTTTTTGTCATATTTTCTCACTAAGGATAACATCATCATCAAACTTTAAAGTGCTTGAACTAGAAACAAAATTACTCACAAACATGACCAAGCTATTCTAGCTTATAGAAATGAGCACAAAATTAAGAGAGCCCTAATCTCATAATTAAAGTTTAACATATCTTAGTTGACTAGCGACCATGTTAAACTCATTTAAATGATAAAAAATAGACCCACCTTCTAACATATTCATATTAAATAATTTTTTCATAAGAAATACCTTGTTGTAAGTTGAGGTTTTTTCATACAATTTATCTAGTACTAACATCAGATCCACCATTGTCATTTATTTTGATATTTTGAAAGCCACTAATACTGTCAAGCACATTCATTGTTCCTAGTGCCTTTCTATCAAGAATCTCCCATTCAAGATTTGTTATATTTTTTGGCTTCTTTTCTTTTCCACCCAGTGGTAAGAAAAGATCCTTACGATACAAATAGTCCTCCATTTTCATATTTCATAGTTGGTAGTTTTGGTTGTTGAACTTCTCAACCCTAGACTTGTCTTCTATTGCCATTGCTCTTACTCGAACTAGGAACCCTCTTTTTGATTTTATCAGCCAAATAAATGTGTATAGGTATGATACCAATTGTTAGGGATAGGATTGTAGAGAAATATACAATAAAAAGAATGCATAAATAAAACATAAAAATTAGCACAAAAAATAGAGACACAAATATATGAGGTTTTCCCAATATGGTCTACATCCACCATGGAGAAACAACCAGTTATTGCTTTATTATGTCCAACAAAATGAAGGGATACCACCTACATCACATCCAATGTAACTTCATCTTCTCTTTATCACAGTCTCCTCTCACAATACAATATAATATGCAGTCATAATATAATGCCCTCTTAAAGGGGTTTTGCCTTCTATGGAAAGAAAAGCCAACATAATTTCTATCGTTAGATCTATGAAATAATGATGAATAGTCTAGATTTACAATGAATAACTATCATAATCTCTACCCCCCTACACCTCTCATGTTGAAATAGGATCTAGAACCAATAATATCAAGCTCCATAGCGAACACAATTAATGTATCGAATCATAAGTTATGGCCTTTGAAATTTTACATAGGAAATATAAAAAATATGTTGGACACATAAAAAAGCTACAAAGGGGAGTT
This sequence comes from Sequoia sempervirens, assembly GCA_007258455.2. Lineage (NCBI taxonomy): Eukaryota > Viridiplantae > Streptophyta > Pinopsida > Cupressales > Cupressaceae > Sequoia > Sequoia sempervirens. Next base: position 188,879 of record VDFB02343045.1, read on the forward strand.
AAGCTTGTTGACAAACTTATGGTGCATGTGAAGACACATAATAAGGATTTTTTTTTAGATAATGGAACTAGAATTTAAAACACTAAATTTGGTGAGTGGATTATGATGAGGTTATGATAGATGGAAATAATATGTTATTTTTAGCCTATAGACTCATTTTAAACTTTGAGATATTTGCACCACTTTTGGCGGGGCTTTAGCTCATCAATTTCTAATTACCATTTGATGGCTTCATGTCTTGTATCTCCTATGTATTAGGTTCTTGAGATGGAGGTTGTTGTAGTGTTTTCTAGATAATGTTAAGTTGTCAAAATTCCTCCAAATCTCTGGTTGGTGATACTCATGTGAAGGCTTTCTCTACAATTGATTGTATTTGTGTTGTTTACTAAATAATACAGTGGATTGCTTTGGAGTGTAGATTTGCCTAGAAAGGGTTTTTACCCATGTACACCCATATTATATAATATTATTTATTTTACATTTATGTGTGTTTCTTCTTTTTCTAATTGTTAAAAGATTAAAAATTTTACAATACTCTCCTCAAAACATTAGGGTAAAAAGTGTTTTACCTTGCTTCCTTTCATTTGGTATCAGAGTCTAATCACCTTAGATTCTAAGTGTTGGATAGAGGTTTTTTGTACTAATATTTATTTGAGTGGGATCTTGTATAGAGAATGTTTTAATCTTATTACATGGAGTAGTAGAAAACACATCAAGGTAGACATTGAGAAGTTCTTAGGCACAAAATTCAAGTTTTGAAATCTTAAGATGGAGGATGTTCTCATAGACCAAGATGTATGGTCTATATCATCTAGATCCAAAATTATAGCTACATGACATGATGACTGAGACAAGATTGATAGACAAGTAAAGTGTTTCAATAGATTTAGTTTGGTCAATTCAATGTGGCTAAATATGCATGATGAGGCTACTATATCAAACCTTTGGAAGAATCTTAGAAAATTTTATTAGGCTAAATCTCTAGTGAATAATATTTTCCTAATAAAGAAGTTATATACCCTTAGGATGCAAGATGGTGGGTCTATGGACAAAAATATAAATTCCTTCAATATGGTAGTCTCAATTTCACTTTATGGGAGTGAAAATAGAAGAGGATCAATGTATGACTTTGCTATAATTTTTTTCAAATTCATGGGATTGTGGTTACGGCTATTGAGAGCACTACCACCAAGTTCAAGATGTATGAAGCAGTTGTATCTTTGGTTCCTGAAGTAATGAAAAGGAAGGCATCTAAGTTGGTTAAGGAGACCCTAGTGATTCATGGAAGATCCAAAGAAAAAGGAAAGAATAAATATATGAAGTAAGAAAAGTATAGATCCAAATCATATATGAGATCTAAATTACCTGGTAAGTTCAAGGTAAAATGTTAGAATTATGATAAAGCTAGACATATAAGAAGAGACTATAAGGAGAAAAATAAGAAAAAAAAGGTATGTTCTGATGATGAGTCTAAGAGATCCTCCCAGGATTAAGGAAGGATATATTTTCATTACTACCTTGACTACTCATGTATTGAAAAGTGTGTAGTTGATAGACTTGGTTATTTTTTCCACATGACCTCACATCAAGGTTGGTTTAAAAAATATGAAGAATATGATGGTGAGAAGGTGTACCTTGGAGATGATTCTCATATAAGGATTCTTGGTCATGATAGATTCCTAATCAATTCTTAGATGGATGAGTGAAAGGGTTCAATGGTATACTATATATCATTGGTTTAGCATGAAACCTAATTTCCTCAAGTAAACTAAATGATATGGTTATGTAAGATTTTTTCTCCAATAGAGGGTGTAATATGGTAAAAGGAGCTATGGTTCTTAATAAGGGTGCTCAAATTGACACTTCATTTCAACTATATGCTTGCATGGTTTAGTGCAATAGTTCTTTAATAATTTTAATGAAGAGATCTTAAAAATATTTACCTTCACCATTGAAACCAACAACAAAGAGGTGTGTTATATCTACTTTTTATGGAGATGCATTTTGGGTACCTAAGGGTGCTCATGCTTTGAAGACTAAAGTACCAACAAAGAAAATAATTTTATGCCACCAAAGGATGGGTCATATAGGTGAGAATGGCTTAAGGATCTCCCAAAAATAAGAACCTTGTTGAGGGGTTAAATGATTGCAATCTTGAATTTGATTTCTATGTTGTTGTGTATATAAAAAATAAAACTATATTTAGTTTTACTCTACTTCTCAGAAATCTTTTGGAGTTTTGGATTTAATCCATTCTAATGTATTTGGTCCTCTTAATATTCCTTTTCATTTTAAATTTACATATTATGTTTTTCATTGTTGATTATAGTAGGACATTTCCTTAGAAGTAAATCTAAAGTCTTTAGTCATTTTAAATAGTTTAAGTCTCTTGTAATAATAGTTGTGAATTTTTTCATGGCTACCAAGCAGATGATCTCGAGTTTGGTTTTTAGGAGGGTACATGGATAATGACATATTCTTGGTTGGAAAGGTCAGGACGGTTGGTGGTGGAAGACATTTATGAAATGTAGCTGTTGGAATATTGGGAGAAGGTAGATGGTTTCAAGATTAATGGTATGTCCGGAGGATAGCCTTGAAGGATGTTATGGGATGGTGGATGTTGTGCTGATGGGATGGCCACACAAATTGTGGGTGGTGTGCTCATCTTTTTAAATGTCGGTGCTTCTCATTATCACCATCAAAGATGATGGAAACTCATGTGTGCCTCCATTCCTCAAGGAAGTTGTGGGATTTCTTTGGGAAAATTAGCTATGGGTGTTTGAAATCGGTGTTTAAGGTTTGGGACGAGCTGGTGTTGGGGGTTGTCGAATTGTTGTTGTGGGAGGAGTTCATGATAATGGCGGAACAGTGGAGGACGAATGCATATATTGTGGCCCATTTCCTTGCTGTGCTTTTGGATTTGGAGGTTCCAAAAGCAATGATACTATTGATTGTTCACAAATTGGTGTGGGAGAATCTGTTGGAGGGCGCCATGGACATGATGATTGTTGTTGAATTGGGAGTGGGGCTTCCTCGACCTAGAGACATGCATCCAGCCTTGATACCAGGGGTACGGGTAAAATGCTACCCCTTTCTTCTGGACATTAAGGGCGAAGCTCTGTTGAAGCATCGAGAGTGGGTGCAGTGTGGCTTAATTTTCCCAAAACATTACTTGTACCTGGAGCCATCGGGTGGTGTGGATTGGCGCAAGATTTTTTGAGAATTTCTGCTTGCTGATGGAGTCATGTTGGTTAGTTAATTGTCAATGGTGGGTTGGTTTTGGTTTTGTGTTGGTGTCCTTGGTTTTTTGCAAGGGTAGTGGTGTGAGGTATGTTCAGTTGGTTTTTGCAGGGGGTGGTGGCACGTGGTATGTTGTCTGGTTAGGGGCGGGTACAAGGAGTTGGGTATGTTTTGTCGAGATATATGTTTACTGGTTTGGGGTGGTTTGTGGGTGGTTCTGGTTCAGGGTTTCTGTGTCTTGGCATGAAGATGGAATGATCCATGTAAAATCTTTTTTCAAAAATCAATACAAATATATTTACCTATCAAAAAAAAATAATAGTAGTGAATTTTGATCATTAAATTTGAGAGGATTTATATGGATCATGGGATGGAAAGACATAAGGCATCTCTATACACCACTTAGCAAAATGGAGTTGCAGAAAAAATGAACATGATGTTGATAGGGAGGACTAGGAGTATGCTCAATGGTGCTAGCCTAGAACAAAAAACTAGGTATAAGTAGTTTTCACAACTTATTACCTTGTTAATAAGTCTCCTACATTAGCTCTTTTTATGAGACACTTACGAAGGTGTGGCCAATATGCAATAATACCTCACCAATACATCAAGTATTTGTTCATAAGGCATATGTACATGTACCTAGGGATAAATGGTCAAAGCTAGAGAACAAGACTATAAAATGTCTCTTCATTGGCTATGGTGTTTGTGTGAAAGGATACAAGATTTTGTATCATGTGGCTAAGATATTTTTGTATAGAAAAACCTCAAGAATTTTTTCAAAAAATCCTAAAGGAGAGATAAAACCTCCACCTTATTCATTGAGGAGGTTCACTTAGCAAAGACAACAACCAAACAAGTATACTCCCTTTGATTGGAGATATGTTTTTTCTTTGATTACTAACATTGATGACAACATTCATTCATGGTGATTTGGAGGAAGACATTTATAGGACAAGACCAAAGTACTACATTAAGAAAGGTAAAGAACATCTGGTTTCTAAGTTGAAGAAATATTTGTGCAATCTTAAGCAATCTCCTAAAATATGGTAGCAATTTTTTTGTGTTAAGTTTAAAATTTATGAGATCCAAATTAGACCATTGCCTCTAATATAAGATTCAAATGATGATTGTATTCTCATTATTGCATTATGTGTTGATAGTATGTTGTTTTTGGGTAATGGGAAAGGTTCGATTTGTGATTTGAAGTCTCATTTTTTCACATAGTTTAAGATGAAGGACTTACGTGTAGTTAGGTACATGTTGAGGATGAATATCAAAAGAGATAAAATGAATAGAAAAAAATTGGTTGGGCCAATATATGTATGTCAACTCAATGTTGGAGAGATTTAACATGTTAGATTGTAATCTGTTATATGTTTCTATTAGAATGAGGAAAAATTTATATGTTAAGTAGTGTTTGAGTTCTCCTTGTGAGATGGAGGATATGAGAAAAGTACCTTATGCTAGTGTGGTTGATATTTTGATGTATGTAATGGTCTACACAATACTAGACATTTCCAAATAGTGAGATTCCTTAGTTGATTTATGGCTAATCCTAGATGAGTATATTGGGATGTAGTGAAGAGGGTCTTCATGTATTTGTGGCATACTTTTGAGTATTCCTTATGATATCATGGTTATCCTATAGGGGATATACACTTAGTTTATATTGGTGGATTTTCGGACTTAGATTGGGACAAAGATGTCAATTATAAAAGATCCACTAGTGGATATATTTTCACTATGTTTGGTGGTGCAATCATTTGGATGAGTAGGCGAGAGGTTGTGGCTATTTTTCACTATAGAATTGGAGTACATGGAAGCAACTCATGCTTGTAAGGAATCTGCATAGCTTAAAATATTACGCTCAGATGTTGGGCTAGAGGCAAGATCTATTACAATTCATTGTGACAGTCAGAGTGGCATACGTCTAGCAAAGAACCTAGCCTTGTATACAAGGATGAAGCATATTGATGTCCAATACTATTTTTTTAGGATGTAATAGAGAATGGGATAGTGATGTTGAAAAATTTAACACTTTGTAGAATGTTGCAAATGCACTAATGAAGCCAATGGGCATAATAAAATTTATTTGGTGTTATGAGTCTATGGGCCTCTCAAACCCTAGTATTTAGATCATGGTTTTGATACTCTCATTTATATTGCAAGATGTTATATAAGTGGTAGAATGTTAGGAAAGGTGTCTCAACTTTTCTCCTAATAATAAGATTATAAAAAGTATGTTTTTCAGGTTATAAAATTAAAAAAAAACTAAGTTTATGGGATATGAAGTTGTTTTTGGCAAAAATAAATATTTCTAGTTGTTTGACACCACCAAGGGAGTGTTTTTTGTGTAGGTCTCTTTGATATATATTGACCGAACCCCAATCCATGCACGCAAAAACACAATGAACAAACACATTAGAAGATCATAGGCAAGTAAGAACAAGGATTCCCCATGAAATCCATTAACAAAGCTCAAAATAGGAATGGAAAAATAATGAAAGAAACGAAAAGTAGATCAAATCTATTGAAAGTAATACAAATTCTTGATCCCATATGAAATTAGTGCTGATGTGAAAAGTGGCCTTGCCAGCTCAATGATACAATGTTGATTGATGATGAAGATTGTTTGATTAAAGAACTGCAATGTGAACTTTAAAGATGAAAAATCTGCATAGCAACTAGATTGAATGAAAATGGATGAAGGTACTTTATGTATTTGAGTATAACTTTGCTCAAATTGTGGATATATAAATACAATAGAGGAGCTCTCTATTTATAGAATGACAAGTTGAAAGAATGCCAAAAATAGAGCAATGTGGGACTAAATTTCATCCAATGTCAAAGTGCCACTTGTCCAAATGTGAATGGACCAAGGATGCACAAGTTTTGATGAATGTGCCAATAAATGGCTATATTTGAATTTTGAAATTGTTGAAATGACATACAGGGAAGAAGGAAGAATACATTGAATGCCACTTGGCTCAAGGCAAAGGACTTGTTGGTGGGTATGTCTTGTTGGAAGGGACTCATCCCACTTGGATTTGGATTTCAAACTTGGAGATATTCCATTCTTATGCCATGTGATGGAAAATGGAATTTAATCAAATCAATTAAATCCTTTTGTAATGCGGTGGGAAAAAGCTAAAAAGGATGGGACACAGGAGATTAAATTAATCAAAGTTAATTAATTAATGGGATATTAGAGTCGACATAGTTGACTTAGGTTGTGGATTTAAATAAAATCAAAATGAGAGAATGCGATTTTAGAGATAGTTAAATAATTTTTTTGATTTATTTAACTAAGGAAGATGAATGTTAGATTATGTTGTACCGGGGTTGGGGCCCTAACCGGTTGGCTAAATCTTTCCTATTGCGGGAGGTTGGTCATGAGGTATAGTCTCCCCCACCCCCATGGTACCAGAGGGCATGTCGCACCAGCGCCACTGGTCACGTTAAAAAGTTTACTAGGCACACTATAGTTTATAGGGGTAGTGCTACGGAATTACTGCAGTCCCAAAAAATGAAAAAGATTAAATCAAATAAATGTTAATTTATTTAATTTAATAGGATGACAGAATTTAATCAAAAGGTGAATTATTTAATTAAATAGAGATGATTAAATCAGGGCTAGTTGGTTAGTGAAGAAAGACTTAATTAAATAAATGATTCAATTAAAAGGAGAAAAAATGATGAGTTAATTAGATGGAGATATTGATTAAGAAATGATTTAAACTAGAGGATGATTCGAGGATAGAAATGATGTTAGTGATTAAGTCCAGATATTGGTATCAATCAATTTACATTTCTGGCGTCTACATATACAACTTAAAAAATGGGCCCAAATAAAAATTTATGTCCTCTAGAAGTTTGCATAGGAAATATAAAAATGTGTTGGACACATAAAAAAGGTGAAGGGGGAGTTACACTTATTGGCCAACTTATGATGCATGTTGACACATCATAAGACATATTTAGTTAGAGATAATGAAACAAAAATGGAATGCCCAATTTGGTAAGTGGATTATAATGATGTTATGATAGGTGGAAGGAATATGTTACTTTTAGCTTGTGGACTCATGTTGAGATTTGAGACTTGAGCACCACTTTTTGGGTGGTTTTAGCTCATGGTTTTTTAAAACCATTTGATGGTTGTGTGAATTATATCTCTAATGTATTCGGTGCTTGAGATGGAGGTTGTGTGAATTTTTTTAGATATTGTTAAGTCATCAAACTTTCTTTAGATCTCAAGTTGGTGATACTCCTATGAAAGTTTACTCTACAAGTGTATTGTAATTGTGTTATTTACATAATGATACATTGGACTACTTCGGAGTGTGGGATTTTTCTCTCAAAATAGTTTTCCCCATGTACACTTATGTTATGGTATTTTATGTATCTTATGTTTATATGTGTTTCTTTTTTCTATAATTATTAAAATATTAAAATTTTCAGAACACCCAACGAAAGCATAGAAGGTTTTTTTGTGTACCTTTCTTCATTTCAATATGTTGAACTAAATTTTAATTTAGTAATCTCTTTCTTCCTTAATGATTTGAGTATAGGGGATCCCTAAAGGACTTTCCACTTAGTCACATAACTCAATAGGTCTTGGTTGTAATTATATTATTTTGTACCACATCTATACATACTAACATTCCATAGATGAATAGTGAAGTGTAACACATCAATGTTAGTTACACAATGTGAAGACAATTGTAGTTTCTCAATTTGACTTATACCATTCAAATGGATCTCATTGGATCCATTCCCTCACAATTGATTGTTCCCAATAACAAACCACATGGAGGAACTCACAAGTATCATGCAATATAATTATGCAAGCTTAAGAATCCCTTTACAACTCACACAAGCATCTATGTTATTTTGCATGCTATCACACAAACCTCAATAGCCCTTTCATGCTCCTAGATACAAACCTATTATTCTTTGTGCAACACTTGTCATCATACTCTGCAATGCATGATCCTGCACAATTCCTTGTCATCATATGTCATTATGCATGACTTTTTTATATTGGTGACTTCAAAAAGGTTGAACATGTGGATATCAACACTAAAAAATCCTTAATAGGAGAATCAATCAATAAAAGATAGATATCAACATGCTTTGAGAATTTACCATCAAATCTATTATAGTGAGGAAAATTAGATAGGATGTATTACCCCTTTCAAATCACAAGAATTTGCATGCTTATTCTTGTTGAACTTTGTATACATTTTGTACTTTACCCTACTCTTTCATTGAATATTAGTAACTTCATTTGTTAATCCCTCGTAATATTAAATATGTAACCTATGAGAACTGATCAATAAAAGATAGATATCAACATGCTCTGAGAATTTACCATCAAATCTATTATAGTTTAGGTAAAATTAGATAGGATGTATTATCCCTTTCAAATCACAAGAATTCACATGCTTATTCTTGTTGAACTTTGTATACATTTTGTACTTTACCCTATTCTTTCATTGAATATTAGTAGCTTCATTTGCTAATCTCTCATAATATTAAATATATAACCTATATATATGTGTGTGTGTGTGTGTGTGTGTGTGTGTGTGTGTGTGTGTGTGTGTGTGTGTGTGTGTGTGTATTACAAAGGATTTGACACACTTAACATGCAAGATGGGGTAGCTCATACAAGGCACATGGATTGTTTGACACAAAAATTGAAGGGAAAGAGGTTTGATAGGTTTAAAAATAAGATCAAAATAGATTTATTTAAAAAGGCCTTAGAAGCATTCAAACAAATGCTATTAGCAGGTGTAGAACCCATTCTACGAGGCTTGTCAACATCTTCCATGCCTGCTCCAAAATGGAAATTTTGAAATGGGGTATGTATATCCATAAAAGGTTGAAGAATAGATGAATTTGTCAGATGCTATAGTTGTAATCGTTCTAGTAAACGTGTATGTAAAATAAGATACCATAGAAATAAGGTACCCTCCACACAACATAACATAGAATTTAAAAGGGTAAAATCATATGCACAATCCTATTCAAAAAAGGGGAAACAACTTGATATACCAATCAACTCTGACTTTCGATTGAAAAGACATAATCCTAAATTTATGCTCCCGATATCAAAATGATTTAACCCTCAAACAAAAATATCATGCCCTAAAGATGCAACAAATAAGGGATGAGGCCAAGATCATGCCCTAGACAACTTTGGCACAATGGATACCCTCAATCCTTGACTCTCAATTGAAAAGACATTATCTTAAACTTATGCTCTCAATCAATCCTTACTCTCAATTGAAAAGGCATCATCCTAAACTTGTGCTCCCAATACCAATGAGACAACATCATTTTAAACTTGTGCTCCCAATCAACCTCAGACTCTCAATTGAAAAGACATCATCCTAAACCTGTGCTCCCAATACCAATACTTGCGTTGTCAATCAACCCTTACTCTCTCTTTTTTTTTTTTTTAACTTAGGGGTATCCATGCAACCCAACCCAACAACCATTTGAGGTGAGTTGAGGCAAGACTAATCCCCTAAGGATGCACGTAGTTACCCGCTAGCCACGTACATCGAGTAAACCTAGGCCTTGGACGAAACCTATGAGGAGCAAACCCATGACCCAAGCCAACTCCGCTATTCGTGCCGATCAACCCTTACTCTCACTTGAAAAGACATCATCCTAAACTTGTGCTCCCAATACCAATGAGACTACATCATCTTAAACTTGTGCTCCCAATCCATCCTTGACTCTTAATTGAAAAGACATCATCCTAAACTTGTGCTCCCAATAATTAAAAAATGATTTTACCCTTCAAACAAAAATATATATACCAAAGGTCCAAAACCAATCAAATCCTAAAACCCTAAAAACACCTAGGAAAAGGTGTGATGGAATGGACTTTCCTCTTCAAGTGCGAAAATAACCCCCATAAAATACGCAACTCCCAATAAAAAAATCCCCAAAACAGCATGAAATTCATAAAGACGTGTACACTTGTATTTCTATAAAATTATGTACCTCATAATACGACAGTTTTCACCAAATTTAGTCCTCGTAAACGCATGTGACTAAAGATCGTGCAGTTTCGCCCATCGTACGGCCACGAAACAGGGTACAGGGAATCCAGACCGTCCAGCATGGGTCACTGGGCGTGGGTTTAATTTTAAAAAATTCTTGGTTCCCGGCGTACAGTGCAAAGACTTTACGGTTTCCGATATCCCGACTGCCGGGCCGGGTGTTAAAATGTTCCCGTACATTTAGTACATATGACAGTGACAGTTTTACCACTTTTCACTCTGGCTGCCAGATGAGAGGGAAAAAGGTCAGAGTAAAAAGGTAAAGCAGTCCGCTCACGGGATTGGAAAATAGAAATTTACTGCAGACAGGTAGATATAGTTAAAAAAGAGAGTACGCTGTCACCAACTAAGAGATTTGGATAAATATGGATAATAAAATTGGCACGCCTCACGAGGTTTTGCATATTTTTAATAAATAATAATTAATTAATATTATTGCTATTTTTTTTACTATGAAAAATTAAGTAATTGATAAATTGTGTTTTTTAATAAATTTTCTCAAGGAGAATTGGCAATTTTGGCTAGAGGAGGATAATTAGGGTTTAGGTTTTGGATAAGTGATTTCTGAGTGTAAATTAGTTTGCAAGAGAAATATGATTAGGTAGTGCTTACATTTAAAGGAAGTTCAAAGATTACGTCAATAGAAAATCATATGTATATTAATATGTTAGAAAACATAAAGCAACACAAATTAAGAAAGAAAGTTGTCATCAAATTGACAAAAAACTTTGTAAACGGAAAAACAATGTTTCCATCTAGTTGGAAAATCAATATTTATCTGGCTTTTACACGATAAGTGAGATTTTGGAGGCTTTTACCATTAAATGGTAGATGGTTTACCATTAAACGACGTATAAAACTTGTTTTTCGATGACTCAAAAATGATTTGCAGACCTGTTTCAGGCTTAAATCTCACACTATATGTAGCCTATCAATTAATTATAATAAATAAGTATACATATAT